>JAPPVO010000059.1:6408267-6473777 GCA_030407325.1 Camellia japonica
TCCATGAACAGACGAAACACATTAAGATTGATTGTTACTTTATGTGACAACATCTGCAATCTGGCTCTATCTCGCTTCCTTTCGTCTCCTCAACTTTGCAACTTGCGGACTTCTTCACCAAGACTCACACTACCGCTCAGTTTCAGTTTCTTCTTAGCAAACTCTCAATGTTTTCTGTTAAAACACCTTAAGTTTAAGCGGGGGTGCAAGAATATATTGTATATATGGCATGATTGTGTAAATAGGAATTAGTTAGTATTTCATTTTTCAGTCATAGATTTAGGGCTATATAAACTGATGAACTCTTTGTAAATTGACACAATTTAATATACAGAATTATTCAAAAACTTACAGATTCAAGGGTTAAACATTCAAGCATATCATCTAGAAGTGGAATAGGAAATTTGTACTTGATGGTGATTTTGCTGATAGCTCGGTTATCAACACACATACACCAACTTCCATCTTTCTTCGGCATCAAAAGAGCTGGAATGGCACATGGACTAAAACTTTCAAGAATATGCCCCTTCTGCAGCAACTCTTCAACCTTCTCCCTTAAAATCTCGTTCTCCTTTGGGTTCATCCTGTAATACGGTAAGTTTGGCAAATTAGTTCCCAACACAAAATCAATTGGATGTTGGAAATCCCTCATTGATGGTAGCTCATTGGGTAGTTCATCAGCAATGAGCTCTTTAAATTCCTCAATCAATGGTTGTAACTTCTTTGGAATCAATACCATTGCTTTCTTCTTTCCTTCCTTTATTAGATCTTTGACAACCATCACATAAATCTCATATGAAGCTTTAAAATCTGTCACAAACTCAGCTTCTGAACTAGTGATGGTAAGAAAAGATTGCCCTCTACTTTAGGTGGTTTTGACACTATTTGTTGTGGTGAAGGAGCCATAGCAATTTTATGAGTTCCCCACTTAAACAAATAGGTGTTGTCCAAACCTTTAAATTAGACATCCACATCAAATTGCTACCCAAAATTATATGACTAGCATCCATATCAATCACATCACAAATAACATCTTTATAATGCTTGCCAATGGAAATAGGAACTTGGCAAATTTCAGTTAACTTCACTGTTGGACCTTTCTTGAACCAACCAATGCTGTAAGGATTAGGATGTGGCTCAATCTGTAGTTTCAAGTGCTCCACTATCAACGATCACATCACATACTTTCTGGTTGACTGAACAACATGATGGAAAAATATAATGGCACTAATTAAATTCCTCCGTCTTTGGTATGAATAAAACTCGTTGGACCACAGAGTTGACTCGTTCTCCATGCTCTGTGGCAGGCTTAGCCCTATCATATGGATCATGATCATTACACTCTACACCCTCATCAGCCCCAAAGTCACCATCTTGTTCCACTAAGTTGATTGGCCTTCACTCTGGACAGACATTGGAACGGTGGTCAGGGTTGCCACGACTATAGCACTTGTCTGTTGTTGGCTTTGACATAAGGGTTAGGACTTTTAGAAGCTTCTCCAACCATTGAACTCGTCGCCTGGTTGTTGCCTTTACCATTAGCACCCTTGGGTTGGTTTGCAGCAGCCGACGTTTGGACCCCCTTTCCCTTTTCAGAGGTAGGAAAAGAAGAATCCAGAGTTGTCCGTCGATGCCCTAAATATGTTGGTTTGCATGCCAACAACTCGGCTTTGAGACCCATGTTGTGTGCTTCCTCCACAGTCCACAAAACTGCCAAACCAATCTTCTCTCGAATGGTTTGCTTCAGCCCATTGAGATATCTGGCTACTCATTGTCTTTCTATCTCATTCAGATTGTTGTGATCTGAAAGTCAAGAAAACTCAACAATGTAGTCAAACACAAATTTGGACCCTTGTGAACAATTTTGATAAACCTGGAACAAATATTGCTCATAATCCGGTGGTACAAATCTGTCCATGACAAGTTGCTACATCCATCGCCAAGTCCGAATTGGGTCCCTTCCTATCTAGTTCTTTGTAATTGGTTCCACCAAACTACAGCACCTCCCTTCAATTTGTCTACAACTAGTTTCAAAATCTTTAACTCTAAAACCTCCTTCATCTCGAAAAACCGTTTGACTTCAAAGATCCAATCTAAGAAATCTTCAATATGTAGATTTCCATTTAATTGAGGAATATCAATCTTCAACCGGTAGTCATCGATCCATTGTTGTTGTCTCCTTGGTTGACAACCTCCGCACTCCACTTCAACCTCTGGCTCCGACCCTTCACTGTCAAAATGATACCGGCCTGGACTTCTCAAGTTGTTTTGGACAACTCCCTCAAGCAACTCCTCCAGGATGAACTATTTCCCGATTAATTGGTTAGCCTTAGGCAACTCCCTCAGCACCTACCCAATCAACCGTTGGTGGTCTGTTGTTAACGTTGAGAGTCAACCCCAAAATCATGTCACAAATCTCATCCAACTACCGTTGTTGTTTCTCAAATGCTTCCCACAAAGCACCAATCCCACAATCACTATCAGTAAGGTTTGTGTGTACTTCTACATCTTGTGCCATTGAACTAGGCAAATTATTACTCTGATACCACTTGACACAGCGAAATACGCACAAAACTAGATATCATTCTATTAGACGAAAACTCTTGAATCCACAAGGAAAATAGAGTAACTTGAAAATTATATTGATAGAGAATGTATTTGCCCTTAGGTTTACATGACTATTTATGATAGACAAATTCTTGGAAACCAAACATACTTGGAGACCCAGGAAAATATAAGAAAATAATAAACTAAATACTAGCCTTGGTCATGAAGTATACTTGGAGACCAAGTATTTCAAGAAAGTAACCAGTTAGGATAGTCCTTAGTCACCAAGGAAAATATAATCCTTGGTCATCAAGGAAAATTTATTCTTTAAATAAGATTCTTGGTAGCCAAGTAAAATTATTCAAAATTATCATTTCACTCTTGGTCAATAATTTGATTTCCTTGACTTGTGTTTATCCAACTGTCGGGTTTCTTTGTTGTGGATTCAAAATTTTTCGTCTACTAGAACGATATCTAATTTCATGTGTATTCCACTGTGTCATCTTCATCCAAAAGACAAAAGAAAAGACCTGCATCTAGAAAATCTTCTTTGGAAGACAACGGTTGACATAAATGCATGCAGATAAACGTTTGGGAGCTATTTGTTCAGCATACAAAGTGAGCTTAGAAGTAAATTCATAATGTTATGTAGGATTTTCCTTTAACATTCCAATTGTGATCAGAAGGCACTCACACCCAGCCTCGTTTCATCATAGGGAACAAGAAAAGAAACATATTTAAACTTTACACGTTTGTAGTATCTTACTTTGAGAACTATCATTCTATTACCAATTGCTAAGCACCATCCTTATCAAATCAAGCCGAATTTTAGCTGACTTAATCCACTGAAGGAAACTGCCTTCCAACAACAGTCCAAAATAGGGGTCCATTTCAAAATCACCCAGCTCAATAATTTTTTACATTCTTCAAAAATCAACACCTAAAATTACACATGGCATTGCAATAAACACCATGAAATCCAATACAAACACATCCCTCAGAAACGATAAAATATATGTAAATGTATCAAAGAAATAAAGATCAACAAGCCCAATTTACCCGAAACGAAACCGAACCCATTATCTGCAATCGATCGATCAATCTCATTCCGTTAGAGAAAAGCACAAACAAACTTATACAACAGACAAAGTATAGGATATTTTTAGTGGGTTTGAATAGAAATGCAATGAATTTTCAAAAGAAATTGATGAAAAACAAACGAGAAAACGAAATAGGTAGGAAAAGGTTTCAGTGTTAAATGTAGAATTGTGATAATTGATGATGGTGATGGAGGTGTGTGTACCTGGATGGGGGCGTGAGAAGTGGAGCCACCGCAGATGAAGAGAGCAGAGAGGAAGGACCGATTGTGGCGGGGGCGGTCGGGGAGTTGGGGCCGAGAAGGGCGCAAGGCCAGACGGCTGCAGCCCGAACCCATCAGGCCGTCTTTCCTAGAGCGAGAGACAGATTATATACGGAGAGAGAATGTAAAAGAGAGGCTGAGAAGCCACGATAATGGAGACATGACACAGCTCATTTTGTAAAAAGGTGAATTTTTATTTTTATTTTTATTTTTATTTTTTTGTAATTTTTTGGTTTTTTTATTGTTAAAAAAGTTGGTTTTTTTGTGATTTTTATGTAAAAAATTAATTTTTTACTATCTTTCCAAAACGTCCTGAACAAGAGCAAGAGGAAGAACTTCAAAATTCTAATAATTTGATAATTTCATATGATTGTCGTAATATCTTTTGAGACCTAAATTGATAGTGATAAAATACTTCGTTCTATTATTTTAGGAGAAATGTTTGAGTTTTATACATTCACCTATAATGATGTTTTAAGAAAATTGAGTTATATATATCAAGTGTGTAATTGTGGAAGGTAAAAATTCGACCCAAAAAATATAAGTCCAAATAGATTTGACCAAAACCCAAACGGATAAAGCCCATAACCAAGGAGATCAATCAACTTGATTGGGCATATCAAACACAATCAGAATCAAATCACAAACTAACCTCTAATAAAAGGTTGATTGTTTGATCAAAGGAAATCTGACAACCATCAACAATTGCAAGGTGGCCATTATCAAAGTGACTTCTGACAAAAGTTTGATCATCTGATCAAAGGAGATCCGACAGCCAATAACTAATGCAAGTTGGCCACTATCAAAATGACCTCTGACAAAAGGCTGATCGTCCAATCAAAAGAGATCCAACAACCAATAACAATATATTAATTGACTATAAAAGGGAATCAATCAAACAAACACGTAAAGGGATGAACAATGGATATACAATAGCTATCACACAAACACATTTACATAGTATTATTCCCTCTTCCTAGTTATGTCTGGTCAAAGCATTGACTTGATCGGCGGAGGATTCTCCCAAGATCGGGGGTGATCTATGCCTTTGGGTTTTTCTTGTAACTGTAGGATAAGGCGTATCATCTCATTGATCCGCTATTGAGACAAATTCACCATTCATAGTAATAAATCAAAAGTTAACACTTATCATACCACATCATTGTAGATTGAATTGTGGAAATTCTTTTGTAGTCTCAAACATTTTCCTATTTTCATAACATAATTAGTGGTAAGGTTTTTGCGACTTGGGAATGCTTCCTCTCCTAGTGATTTTCTATGGTACTCCATACTTCATTTTGTGGAACTCACTTTGTGTCTAAAACAATGACTTGAACTGTTCATCTTGTAAATTTCAGAGTGAAGACCGTTTGTGTAAAAAAATTAATTTCATCGAATATAAACAAATAAATGAACAAATTACATTTTTTTTAGTCCATTTCATGAAACAAAATGTAATTTGTTCATGTATGTAGTGATATCCGATAAAACTAATTTTTTACACCACACATCTTTACTGTTGGGCTTACGAGGTGAATAGTTCAAATTATCGTTGTGGATCTAAAATGAAACCCATAAATAGAGTATATACAAATATGAAGAGGAGCCTTCCCCGCTTACTATTTATTTACATGTTCAACAATTTATACAACGTCTGCTGTGTATTTTTTTAGTTTTAAATTTCAAAAACCTAGTTACATAAAATAATGTACAAGTTAAAAAAAAAAAAAGAAAAAAAAAAAGACGACTTTTAAAAAAATTATATATTCTTTATTATAAATTATTTTATTCAGAATTTATAATTATTTTAAATTTATTAAGATGTGTCCTCGTAAGAGCAGAGATTAAAAAAGTCCTTACACCATGGGATTAATTATACGAATCTGATAGAAATAGATGGTATTATTATAGTTCATTTTATTCGATAATCTTAAGATTTTTATTTTATTACATTTGTTTTTGAAAAAATTAATGATAAGTATGTTTTTAAAAATAAACTGTCTATTTTTTTTAATATAAAATGCGTTAAATATAACTCTTATGATTATCGAATCAATTTAATTTTTTCTAAGAATGATATAGATGGAGAATCTTACAAAATGAACAGTTTAAATTATCGAAATAAGACTCGTAATAGACTATACGAGCCCTAATATAATGGTCAAGTTCATATTTTAAATTTCAGAGAATTATCATCATAAACTATACCATGAGATAAATAGATACGATAAAATATATATATACATATATAAAAGAAAATTATTTACAAACAAAAAGTTTATATAGAAAAAAATATTTATAATAAACGGTTAATGGCATTTTTGAAATTATAACAAAAATGATAAATTATATTTTGATTGAAAATAAAAGAACCAAAAGCAATTATATATTATTTGGTATTAAAATTCTATATGAAGCTCTATTTCTCTATCATTACTCTTAAGATAAAAGGACCAGATATTATTATATTATATTTAATTAAAATTTAATAAATTTAATTTTTTTTTGTTGTTAGATAAATAAGGAAAATATAGGTTGCGTTTGGTAGAGCTTTGTAAATATGATTTGAGAACAGGAGTTTATTTTGAATTTATGAGTTTTGGAATTATAATTTGAGTGTGAAAAATTGTTTGGTAAAGGAGTTAAAAAGAGTTTTGAATTGAGTGGAGAATTTTTGATATGACATATGATATTTGATACAAAAACTTAAAACTCATAACCAAACATACAACTTAAAATTCTATTATAGCTATAAAAATTTTAAAAAATTCGGAAACTATTTTTTTCGAATATATAAAAATTAACATATCAATTGTAAAAAAAAATAGAAATATAAAAAAAAATAAAATAAATTGCACTGTTTCGGTCAACCGGCCGGACGACCGATGGGACGATCGGTTAGCCAAATTTCAAAAAAAAAATAATTTGAAAATCGTGCCTCAGACAGAGTTTTCTGCAGACTTGTGAAAATTAGTTCCACATACCTATCCAAACATCATATTCAAATGTGGGAGTAGGATCAACGTTTGGAAATCGTTCCAAACAGAGCAATAATATGAAGAGGCCAAAGAGTATCTCCAACCAAATATCATCCGTGGCTCTAAATGTATCCCAAAAATTAGATAGAACACTCCAATCTACAATTTAAATTTTTATTTATTTTTTTAGACACCTTAAATAATACTTATTATGCCCCTAGAAACTCTAGAAATATACTTTGTACATTCCATTCTCCCGTTATTACCAAACTCTCGTTGTCGCCATTCGGATACACAATGTTGAACAAATTAAATACGTCTGGATACTTAATTCTAAAAATATTGAATATGTTCAGATACTCAGTTCCGAACAAATAAAATATGTTCGGATACTCAGTTCCAAATAACAAAAAATTGGTTCTAGCTTTTTCATCCAAATACTCAGTGTCAAACAAATGAAATATGTTCGGATACTCAGTTCCGAACAATAAAAAATTAGTTCCAGCTTAGAAACAAGTTTTCAAATAAATATAATTAGTTCGGTACTAAATTTCTAAACAAATTCCATAAACCCAGCAGTAGAAAATGATGAACATAAATAGAAAACCTACCTTTTCTAAAAAATAAAAAATAAAAAACTACTTGAAAATGTCATTTCCATTGTCCATTGTTAACTTCAATATAAAATAGAATACAAGAATGATAGATTCGAGCAAAATATGATTGAGTGTGAAAATGCAAAGTGAGAAGAGAAAAAAGATAAGAGAAAAGGAAATATTGAGATTGATTATGAATGGAGTGTCCAAAACATTTTGATTTGCACTTTTCAATATCAAATACTTTTTGGTTATTTTAAATAGGGACATAACATTTTTTAAAAAAGTTTCATTAAGTTGGGGGAAATTCTATTTCCACACACTTACTTACCTCAGCGCACATCATTTCTCAGTGCACACACTTATTAATTTGATTATTGATTATTTTTCTCATTCCACACATTGTATGTTCCAATTATGCCCTAACTCATATACTTGTACACACACCACCTAAACCCTCCTTCCACACATCTTTGCCCATTCAGTTGAAAGCCCTCTTCTACACACTTGATATATGAAAATGGCCCATTGAAGAAACAATGAAGACCCATTGACCTCCATTGAAGACCTATTGACATCTCCAAGACCCTAAATTTGACAACTCCATTGAAAACTCTCCATTGCATTCTTGAAGGTGGGGATCTCCCATATATTTCGAAATCTTTTTATGTGTTATCATAGCCCAACTACATGGGTCTACAAAGTCTTCGTCCCAATTGTTCAGAACACCATAAGGGTCCTTCATAAATTTTTGATAGTAATCAAAGAAGAACAAGATTACTAGTTGTGACAACTCCATTCTGATAGTCTTCATCATACATTGTTTAGAATTTCTGTGTGGATATGTATGTATATATTGAGATATATCTTTGTTTTTCTCTCTATGAAATCAAAGATTACTAGTTGTACAAGAACAAAACTTCATTAACATTTGAAACACTTTCACAGAGCATCACAAAATCAATACAAACACAAAGGCACTCAATTACACTAATCACCTCAACAAACCATTCTAGTAACAAATCATCACTAATAGTTGAATTGCAATGATAATAAACCCCTGAAAACATGTACAACTCTGTTTTAATTAAAAAAAATTTTCTTTTTTTTTTTTTTTTTTGAACAAGAACAAAACTTCATTAACATTTGAAACACTTCACAGAGTAGGTGAAGAATAACAAAAAGAGATTTGAAAGAGATTTTTGATGTGATAAAAAGAAAACAATTTGGGCTTTAGCTTTATAATTTCTGATTCTTGACACAACAACAAGGCTAGCTGTCTTTACATTTTAAATTAGGATTTTTTTTTTTTTAAAAAAAAAAAACATGTGCATTGAGATTTTTTTATTTTAAAAAGGTGTGTAGAGAAAATTAGAATATAATATTAAAGGTATATTTGATATCTATTATAGTCATTTTACTTAAGGGTATAATTATCATTAAAATAAAATTTCATTAAGTGTGTACACTGAGGTAAGTAGTGTGTGGAAATAGAATTTCCTAAGTTGGAGTGCTCAACCTAATGTTTGGGGTGCAAATAGAGGCACCCAATATCATTTTTAGGTGGCTACAATACTTGACATTTCAAATTTCTAAAAAATTCTTATTTACTTCAACAAAATTTATTGTCCTATCCAAACCTCACTTGAAATAAAAAAATAAAAATAAAAATAAAAAATAAAAAACTTTACGAGTGCAAGGGTTGAGGGTTTTTTTATTTTTTAGACAAAGAAATGCCATAAGGCTTACAAAAGGAGAGTTTAACAGAAGAAGAGCCTTAAGCTTAGAAGGAGGAATTCCCACCCAATCAAAGGGAAGCTAGCTAATGTGTAACCTGATTTGCAGCTCTAGAAATTCATTTAAAAGCTATCTTGCTCCTAGATTGGTAGGTTCTAATGTTATGGAGAATTGTAATGTTATCGCAAGGAGAAATAAATCCAGACACACACAACTCAATAACGGATTTGTTATCACTCTCTATCTAGAAATTCGATAGGCCAAGAGAGTTCGCAAACAAACAGGCCAATCGAACCACCCTTGCGTTTCCTTCAGTAATTGAAGAGGCATGAACTATAGCAATAGCACCATTAACTACTTTATCCTTCCAGTCACGCAAAATCACTATGAGAGAGGTTTTTAAGCTAGCCTTAGAGAAGCTACCATCATAATTTACTTTTAGCTAGCCTTGAGAGAATAGATCCCAGATGGAGTGAACATGACTAGGATCAGGTCTATCTTGTTAGGAGCTCATACTTTGGAGTTGAAAGTCTATAAATTTCTTCCACAAACTCATTGCTTGGTCCACAATGTAGGAGGGGTCAATTAGGTTACCATTGAATACCCACTCATTCCTAGCTTCCTAGATACACCAACCAATCACACCAGCCTTTCCAACTAGCTCATTTCTATGCTTGGCATTCTGACAAGCCTCCATCAAAGATTGTGTCCAAGCTGCTGTAAAGTGTGGTTGACAAAAATCAAACTTATGCCCAAAATTACACCCAAACCATACTACCCTTTGTCTAGCTACAATGGAAGAGTAAATGCTCAATAACTCAACCTGACACTAATATGTGGGGCACTATTAAGAGGCTGCACACCTTCGGCGATGAATATTTCCTTTGTTGCCAATTTGTTTTTGCACACTCACCACCAAAAGTGGCGAATTTTGAGAGGAATGTTGAGAGACCAAAGGAATTTCCACATCTTGCTAGGAGGTTGAGAGGACGATGAAGCTGTGATACCTCCACACATATGATGATCACTAATTGCTAGATGATAACCACTTTTGACTCCACCGAGATCAGGATAGTGATAATATGAGATAAGTCCTGATCATTCACAATTTCCTTGAGTTTGTTGTAGACCCAATCCTTCCATATTTGGTTAATTACTTCTCGTACCAATGTTGTTTGGTAATAAAGAGGTTTACCAGGCTGAATTGAAAATTTTCGATTATGAGGAATCCATCTGTCTTCCCAAAACTTAATTGAATCCTCATTGTCAACCTGCCAGTGAAGCCCCTTTATAAGAAGGTCTTTACCTTTAAGCAAACTGGTCTAGGACCACAAAGCACTATACCCCTTAACTGCATTCCTGATATCCATCTTTAGGAAATAAACCCTTTCAATATCCTTGCACGGTATGAATTTTGATATTTTATTAGCTACCAAGCTTAACGAGCCAATAAGGCAGTGTTGAAAGCCTTGAAGTCCTTAAAACCCATGCCCCCTTGAGCTTTTGCATTGATGAACAACTCCAGCTAGCCTAATGGGTGCCCCTTTCTTTTGGGTTGCTCCCTACTAGAAATTACTGATTTATGCATTGAGGCAGTCACGAAAATTCTTTGGAAAGGCAAAACAACTGATTTAATGAGAGTTTCTCTACCAACCAAAGAGAGAAAATATTGCTTCCAACCTGCCATTTTTTGAATTGCTCTTTCAATCAAAAAAAAAAAAAAACCCATAAACTTCTACTTTAGATCTCCCCTAAAAGAATAGTAATCCCAAGTATTTTACAGAGCCGGTGATAAAAGGGATTCCCATAAAAGAGCAAATTTCATGTTGAACTAACAAAGGGGTATTTTTTAGAAGACTATACAAGATTTGTTAAAATTAATGAGTTGACTTGAGGCCTAACAGTACTCTTCCAGAGTGGACTTGAGAACTTGACAATCAACAATTGTGGCTTTCGAGAAGAGAATGGCGTCATCCACAAAGAAAAGGTGTTTTCAATCTAATATCAAACAATCTGTTATCCTGAAGCCTTTTAGAGATAAGAAGAGAGAGAGAGAGAGAGAGCATCTGCAACCATGAAAAACAAATAGGGTGTGGGATCTCCCAGAGGGTATCCAAGTGCACCCAACAATTTAAACCCTCGTTTGGTTTCACGAGTGCAATATGAAATAGAATGAGAGTTCAAATCTAGTAAATCCATAAAAAAAATCCATTAATCACAAGAAATGCCAAAAATAGACTATATCACCAGACTCAGAGTCGCCACCAAATCTTTTGGAAAAATTAGGAAACCCAAGACTCGTGCTAAAGGCCACTGACCGTCACAACCAAAGTGTCTCAGTTTTAGAACTTAAGTATGAGTGAGGAAGGTCATGAATTGAGCACTCCTACTCAACCGATCAAAGATCGGCCTCTACTAATTCTTGACATGAGATTCATTACCAACATAGGCTCATGTTCCGATTATTAATGCTAAAATTATTATGTAAAGCAAACATATATAGACTAAATCACTTACTTTGGAATGCTTTGATCTCATGTGTTTAAAAAGTGTTTGAAAATGTGCAACCCAAAGAAAAAGATGAATTCACATGCATAGAAATCAAGATCATTCCAACTTAAGCGAAATAATCTCCATCAACAAGCAATCATAAAGATATATTAAGTAAGCACGTAACCTCATGGTAGAATACTAGACATAGTAAGGAAAACACACACAATCAGGATGCAAAGATGAAAGAAGCTCACTTAGTACTTATTTGCACCAAGCCAAGTGAAAGGGTTAGAAAAATATTCATGATCCTAAATGCAAAGAAACTAATGCGATTTATACAATGGAATGCAACTAAAGACTTGGCTACTAGCATATAATATGTGAATCATCTCAAAACATGAGATTGCGCACATAATCACTTAAGGAATAGAGAAAACACTAAATATAATGAGCCAAGTCTTATGCATGAAAAATGGATGCAAGGCATAAAGAAAAATGATGAATAAAGAAAATATGATGCCAAAATGTGGAAAGATCTAAATAAAAGAGATAGAGAAAGAAATAAAGAAGAAGAATGAATATAGATGCATCTATACTAAAGAAATAAAATGACAATAGTGATAAATTGTTAAAAGTGCATAGTTATTCCATTACTTTTGGGTATTGTTACACTTTTATTATATTAATTCTCTCATTTTATATTTAGTTGTAATCTAATGAATTTATTTGAAATTTTCAAGAAAACCTTGCAATTAGAAGAAAAAATGGGCCGAGAATAAAAATAAAGGAATTTTGTTAGAATTGCAACCACAAGCAAGGTCATAGCTCTCATGACTAGCTCCCTTGGAAAATAATTATTTAATTATTTTTCTTGTGTATTAAGTTATTAGTTTCCTATTGTTATTAGGTTAGTGCGGGATCTCCCAGAGGAGGGTATCCGAGTGCGGCCTACAGTTCAAACCCTCGGTCTGGTTTCATGAGTGTGCAATGTAGAACATAATGAGAGTCCAAATCTGGTAAGTCCATAGAAACTCCGCTAATCATAAGAATGCCAAAAATGGACTACATTACCAGACTCAGAGTTGCTACCTATTTTTTGGAAAAACTAGGAAACCCATGACTCATGCCAAAGGCCACTATCCATCATAACCAAAGTATCTTGGCTTGGGAACTTAGGTATAAAAGGGAAAGGTCATGAAATGAGTACCCCCACTCACCCGATCATAGATTGGTTGCTACTAATTCACAATATGAGATTCATTACCAGGATATTTTCATGTTCTAATTATTAATGCTAAAATTACTATGTGAAACAAATAAATATAGACTAATTACTTACTTTGGAATGCTTTGATCTTATGCGTTTTAGAAAAGGGTTTGAATACGCGCAACTCAAAGAAAAGATGAGTTTCACACGCATAGAAATCAAAATCATCCCAACTTAATCAAAATAACCTCCATCCACAGGCAATCAAGTAAGCAACTAGCCATATGATAGTATACTAGACATAGTAAGAAAAACATGCACAAACGTGATGCAAAGATGAAAGAAGCTCATCTAGTAGTCATCTGTACCAAGCCAAGCACAAAGGGTTAGAAAAATATGTATGATCCTAGATGCAAGAAAAATAATGAAATACATACACAAGAATTTAACTAAAGCCTTGGCTACTAGCATATGTTATGTGAACCATCACAAGACATATGATTGTGCACAAAATCACATAGAAAATAATGAAAGCACTGAGTATAATGAGCCAAGCCTTATGCATGAAGAATGGATGCAAAGCATGGAAAATGATATGAAAGAAAATGTGGCGCCAAAATCATATGGAAAGTGTAAAATAAAAGGGATAGAGAGAAAGAGAGAAGGGCGACATACATCAAAGCTATAAACAACAGAAACTACTTAACAGAGATAATGAAAGCAACTACTAACAAAGTAAAAGCTAAGACGGATGATTTAACTATACTAACAAAGTTGTCAAATAGAAATATGGAAGCAACTAATCAAAAGAAGTTGAGAAACTAAATCATAATGATCAAATGGAAGTGAAATCAAAGAAAAGAAATATAATCTACATCTCTTTTTCATGGAAAAGGGCAAAATGATGCTTAAACCCATGTCAAAATAAATGGAGAGAATAGATTATTATTCATTTCCAAGAGAAAAAGGAAAGTGATGAGAAAATGAGAGAAAATGCTAAGGAATGGTAAGCAACTACTATAATACATGCAACTCATCGAGAATAATTAGAAACTCTTCCTCCACATCATGGAAGATGGATATGAACATCCATTTCCATGATCAAAGGGGGTTGAGAAGATAGCTTTCTAACTCATTTGAAGAGGAAACACTTGTTTGGTTTCTAAGAAAATGGAAGAGAAAACAAAAGATGATAAGAGAAAATGCAATAATACATTTAATCAACTAATTAATCTAGTAATCAAACAAACAAGCCTACTAATCCAGTAGATAGCATTGAATCAAAACAATTAAGCCATGTTTGGAAGATGAGAAAATAGGTAAGAAAATGAGAGAAAATGGAATAAGAATTCATATCATCATTGAATCTCATGGAGGCGTGGCAAATCTCCTCCTCTATCCGTAGACTCAATATAATCAATCAAATCTCCAATAATAATAATAATGAATAGAGAGTGCTTGGGATAAGAAAAGAAAAGAAAAGAAAAGAAAGTAGAGAATATGAAAGAAATTACTTTATGAGAGTAGAGCAATAAGAAACAGCTTTAATTTTTCTCTCAAGTTTCAATGGAGATTCATGGATCTTCAAGCTTGATCTTCAATGGAGGAGAGAGAGTTTTTGGGAGTATTTGGCTAGAGTAAGGAAAGAGAAAAGCCTCTTTTATTTTAAAAAAAATTTCTACCCAAATGGTTGTATTTTTAGGCCAAAGAAAGGTTTCAACCAAGAGAATATGCTCAGGATATCCACATGCCATATTCCAAAATATTTGGGGACACTCTTAATCCAAATGGAATATTCCAAGGTGCTAGGAGAACCACTCAAGAAACTGTTTGGTTGAGAATATAATCTTAGGAAAATTAGGAAATGCTTTTAGAGTTGGAAATTGATTTAAAATCTTTGAATTAGAGATCAATCTTAGGAATTTTGGGAACCTTTTTTGGAACTGGGACCTCTAATTCTTCAAAGGGAAGGGGGTTCTGTAGGTTTTAGGGGGGCTTGGAACATGCTTCTAGATCCTATGGATTTGGATGTCATTTTCTGAGATCCTTTGGACACTCCTCAAGAAAACTGCTCGGCGGACGTCATAACAAGATGCGTCAAATAAGGCTTATCCAGCTGGTGTAGAGTAGCCCAGCGTATTTCTCATGGATATCCAAAATCTCAAAAGATTTGACAATTTGTTCCAATCATTCATTTGTTTTCATCGGGTCGGGCCCACCGCTGAACTCGGCAGGTTTGAATGAAAGAACTCCCTTTTCAAAAAGGAAGCCCTAGTTTCCCCTTCAACCGTCCTAGCCACTTGCTCAGCTCTAAGTATCTCCATGGACTCCTGAAGAGCCCCTGCCATCTCCTTGGCTAAGGCCTCCATTGCATCTTGGGCCAGTAGGGCGAGTACATTGTTTTGACCCACTCCTTCTTGTGGAGGGATCTCAGGTTGGGTTAGAAGATTCTGGCCTTCCCAACGAGGTCTGCCGCGGCCTCTAATGCACCAGTACATCCTATAAGAAAAAGAGAGGACATTAAGTTCAAACTAAATTTCCGCATAAAAGTGGCCCACACAAGATCCTTATACTTTATACACAATCTAAGCACATATCCTCACATAACTTACTTTCACGTAAAGGAATCCACATAATCACACCATCACATAAAGTACATATGAGTCACCTTCCTAGGATACTAGCTACTTCCATGGCAATCAAGGACCTCCAAATGGAAAGACCATTGATCAAGAGCCTTTCCAAAATGATCTCGATGAATGCAACAGATAAAAGCTATATCAAAGAAGTTTAATTCCTTACTCATATAACCACATAATCAAATAAAGCACACACGACATATAAGCGTACCATCCCAGCCTAAGGAACCCATTATGACAAATGTCACTTCCCACGAGCCTAAGATATTCAAACCTAGCGCTCTAATACCAATTTGTAACGCCCTGCTCTTTCTTACATGAATACATCGCAACAAGAATAGCAATATACCAAAATCATCTTTCTCATTGAACTAAGATTCAGGAAATTACAATTTCAAAGTTACATTCCCAAGATACTCAAAACTCTTTCCCAAGTTCAATGAACTAGATGACATTACAAAAGAGAAAAGCCCAAAAGGCATGCAAGACAACAACAAAATAAATTTACAAGTCTTGATACAAAACTCTAAGCATTGGCAACAAAATATCCTCAAGCTATCAATCCAAACTGAATGACCGCTTACTTCAAGTCATCACGGTGGTGGTACATCATCATGTCTTGAAAATTTAAATAGGGTTGAGCTATATACTCAGTAGGAATACATTTAACCAAGTATCTAATCGTTTGAATAAGTCCATGGCACCATCATAACTAAAACTATATTAGTAGTTAATAAGAAAACACAACCAATTAGGTAATTCAATTCCAAAATGATACGGAAATCACATTCCATCTCACTCCAAATCCCAATCCGTATTAGAAAGAGTAATATGCCATGAGTCCCTAGTAAGAGTCCAAAACTTCATACACAAATCATTTTCATTCTAAACCATCCCTACATTTACCGACTATTATACGGCAGGACGTGGGCACCCAAAATCATTTGTTTTTCCACTTTTACCAACTACAATATGGTAGGACCAGTGGACACCCAAAAATATTTTCCCACATTTGTCCGGCGATAAGCTCAAGACAGGGCAATTGGACAGCTTGACTCCCCACGTGAGTACCAACACAATTCAACAACATCAAAACTGACTCTTAACCCAAACTCATGCTCAATTTACCAAACTTTCATTCAATCAACAAGTATTCGCATTGTATGAGATGAAATACATACATAACATTCAAGAAGAATCAATTCCCAAGCCTCAATTTCAATACCATAGCAATGTTCATATATTTTATCTCTTTATCATTCACAACATCTAAAGAATTCAAGAAAATTCCAATCTTATACTATTTTCATCTCAATTTAGAAACTAGGGTTTAATCAAATTTGGGGCTTTCTCCCCATCTTCATATATAAGTATCTCCTTAACATTTATATACACATTTTGAGAAAAGATTTGGAAAAATTCTAATAAAAGTTGAGTAATATGTTCCCTTTGTAAGAAATAAGAGTTTATCCAACCCAATCATCAAATTTGATTTCAATTCACAATAATACCATAGATATATCTCCAAAACAAAGAAATACTAGATTAAATGTAACCCAACCTCAAGTTATGAGCAAAAAGACAAAGCTTCTAAGAGAATCTTTCGTAAAAACAACATCCAATTGGTAAGAAGGAAGATCTCCACTTGTACTCCACTCTTCGCAAGTGAATTAGGTTGAATCTGAGGAGAATGAGGAGTATTTTGGGGTGAAAACTTAGGGTTTTCGAACTTAGGGTGAGATGGAGGAAGAGAGAAAAGAAAAGTGGAAAGAATGGTCTAGAGTGTACTTTTTAAACTGCTGAATTTGCATAGATCGCTCAAGCGCAACTTCCTTCGCTCGAGCAAACAACACAATTACAAAAAGATCGCTCGAACAACAATTCCACCGCTCAAGCGAAAAATGAGAAGTCCCAGAAGTTTTGCAGAGCTATAGTGAAACTACTGGGAGCTCACATTCTACGCTCGAGCGACGATTCCTTTGCTTGAGTGGCCCCACTTGTAAACCTGCGAGATACTGGGAGCAGTAATTCTCTGCTCGAGCGACACTTTCTTTGCACAAGCGGTCACCTAGAACAAGATGTCACAATATTGATTTATTGATTTAAATATTTTTGGGTAAAATTTTTGTTCTATATAATGTTTTGTTCTATCATAGACTCTGGACATAGTAGAAGCTTAGAATTCCCTGCGAATCAAATAACTAGATTTTTATTGTGTAATCAATCAATTAAAATAATCAATCTTTTGAGATGTTGTTTTTATAAAATAACTATTTTATTTTTGATTGGAAACACCCTTTGTGTGATTTTCAGTTGAGTAATAAAAATTGAATCAAAAATATTTTACAAATAAAATATTAAAATATTTGTGGTGAATCCTTAATGCCTTAGTACTTTTATATTGTTGTTACTTCAAATTATTTTTAATCAATTACTTTTTCAAATCATTCAAATATTTTTCAATCAATTCTATTTTATTTTATATTATTCTCAATCACCTAGTTCTCTCTGACTCAACGAGATTTTATTACTTCACAACAACTTGCACTTGGGTATACACATTCAAAGTTGTAGCAAATAGTAATGGAAGCTAACTATACTAACAAGGCTACTAAATGAAATAATGAAAGCAACCAAGCAAAAGCAATTAAGAAACAAGATAGTAGAAAGAAAAATGAGCTAAAGTGCTTCTCAAACATAGGAATGTAGGAGGGAAGCACTAATTCTCTCGGAATATCATTAGAAGCTAGACAAGATGAATTTATCCTCAATCATCATGAATAATGAGAGAATTAAATCCACCTAAGCCATGGAAACTTCTAAAAGAACATGAATAGAGAATCTCAATCTCAATCAGCACAAGATGAGAGAAATAAGAGCAAATAAGGAAACAAAAATATAATCTATTTCTTGTATCATGAAGATAATAAAGGAGGAAATAGATTGGCTTTTTTAACCATCAAACAATATGACTTATCATATGATGATTATAGAAGCAATGAAGTAATGAAAATAGATAATCAAAACAAGCTAAGTCCACCATTCTCATCATGGAATAGATATGAGAAGATGGAGCTTCTTTGATCATCAAAGATATAGACAAATCATGTGATAATCATAGAAGTAAAATGAATAAGGAAGTAAACCAAAACAAGAACTATCATCTTCATCGTAGAGAAGATGAGATGATAGACTTCTTGATCATCAAAGACATGGAAAATCTATGATGATCATAGAAAAAACTCAAAAGAAAAGGAAATAAAACAAGAAGCTAATCAAAGAAATGAGTAAGAATTTATATCATCTCCCATGAAAAAAAGCAAATGAATACTCAAATCCATGTTAAGAGTGAATGAATAGAGTAGATTACAAATCATTTATATGTGGAAGCCATGTTTGGCTTCCAAGAAAGTAGGGAGAAAATAAGAGAAAGCAGGAGAAAACGAAAAAAAAATATATGGAAACAAGAACTATACAAATCATCCAATTAATCTCATGGATCATCCAATTAATCCCATGAGACAACCACTATTGTTCATTAGAGTGTGAAAGTGGATTGAATTATGAAAATTAAATATGTTTAGATGATGAGAAAATTGGTGAGGAAGTAAGAGAAAATGAAAACAAACAAGAGAATTATGAAAACAAGCCATAGGGTAGGACTAGAACCCTCTATACAAGTCCATATCTAATCTAAATAAGAAAAGAAAACTTAGAAAATAAAGTGTTTGAGAGGTGAGAAAATGAGAGAGAAAATGAAAGAAAACAAAAATTCAAACAATTCCAACAATTCCTATGGAGGGGTGACTAATCCCCTCCTCTATCCACAAAGCCCAATCACATTATAAACAATAGAAATCAGAAGTATAGAGTGTTTGGCAAGAGACAAAATAAAATAAAAAATAGAAAAGAAAGTGATGACAAAGTTCAAGAGTTTACCTAAAGTAAAGAGGAAGAGCTCTTTGATTAGCAATCCTTCTTCTAATCATCCTCAAGCTTATGAAATTGGACTTGAATCTCCTACAAAAATCTCCATTGATGATAGCTTCAATGGTGTATGTATATGTGTAAGTATAGACAGAGAATAATTGAAGAGTTTTTGGGTGTCTTTAATAATTCAATCTTCCAAGAGTTCAAGGGTCAAGGGTCAAGGGTCCTTTAATTCAATGATCCCAAGGGGTTTTTATAGGTTAAGAGGTTGGGGGAGGTACTTTGGGGCACAATTTCCTGTAAATTGCAGAAGAGGTTGCATGGGGGGACCATCTTCTAGAAGATGCTCTATTTGTCTAAAAAATTGTCTAGCCAAACAAAACTTGTCCAGTCAAACAAAAAAGTTGTCTGGAAAAATAATTTTTGTATGGCTAAGGCCAAAATGGTACAAACAGGGTATTTCCAAAGAATTCTTCTCATTTCCACTCATTTCTACACTACTTTTGCTCGGTTACCGAAAGGTACAATGTTTTGATTAAAAAGTGAGCCTGGACATCATAGAATGATTGGATTTTGCAAGTCCAAAAATATTTTGAAAATGGTTTTAAAGGTATAAAAATAGTGGGCCGTGATTTGGGCTTGTGAGTCTTCCTTTCTAATGACTTGAGTAAGGCAAATGTGGGCTTTCCATAAACCATGTCCTGAGTATGAGACAAACGACAGAGTCTGGCCTCACTTAGCTTTGGGAACTTCCATTTCTAGGAGCGATGTTTGCAATAACCCTAAGAATAGGTGAACAAACCCAGTTAATTTTATTTAACACTAACCATTGGATCCTCATAATCATCATCATCACCCATTAGGTGATAGTTGCACAATCAAGGAAATTTTGAGAAATTTTCTAAGGATTCCTACCAGAATGATCAACAGAAACAATTGCCTTTCCATGATTTTATTGCTTTACCAAAAGAGTGTCCCATTTTATTCCAAAATCATATGATCAAGTTACAACTCTTATTTTATTTTATTTTTTCAAAAATCATTTTTCAAAGTAAAATCTCCTTTTCTCTCTCTCTCTCTCCAAATAAGGAATCAGTCAAGCAAATCATCGTTTAGCCAAATACCTTATTGAGGAATTAGAATTTTATTTAAAATAAAAGACTTGATCACTACTTCCTTGCCTACCATTTTTTCATAAAATTAAGGTTCTCTTAAAGTAGTAGCCCAAAGAGTTTTTTACTTGATGAAAAGAACTTTTCATAATTTCCGACCTCTACTCAATTTTTTTTTTTTTTTTAAATTCCAAGGAATTTCAGATTTTATTTAAAAGAAATCAATCAAACAATCATCTTCTGGTCAAAGGCCTCTTAAGGAATTTCAAAATTTTATTTCAAAATAAAAAACTTGGTCATCACTTCCGTGTCTAACACTTTTCCATAAAATCAAAATTCCTTCCAAAGTCAACAACTTAAAGATTTTTGTTTAATCAATAACTTTTCATAATTTCTAAAATTCTACTCAGAGTTTTTCAAAATTCTTTCCTCGAAGTTTTGGATTTTATTCCAAGTATCTAATCAAATAATCGTCTTCTAGACAAATATCTTTTAAGGGAATTAGAATTCTATTTTAAAATGGAAGACTAGATTACCATTTTCTGGCCTACAATCTTTGAATAAAATTTGAAATCCCTCTCAAAGTCAATGACCTAAAGATTCATATTCAATCAATTATCTTCATTAATTTCCACAGTTCTATTTAGGTTGAATTTTTTTTTTTTTTTTAGAAGTTGTCTTTTGATCACATATTTTCTTGGGAATTTAAATTTTGAAAATACAGCCATTCTTAATTGATCACTAAGGTAATAATTCAAATTTAAACTCAAATATTTTAATTTGGGAAACCATCCCCTAATTTTTCACAGAATCCTAGTTAGAATCCCAATCACTTCCCCAAATTTTTGTGAATGAATCACTGCCTAAATAACTGAGATTGCCCCGGAATCAAATCACTGCCATTTCTGACTCTCCATATTTTTTGAAAGAAATCACTGCCTTTCTGATTGTTGATCTTAGAATCAAATCAAACCATTTCCATGTAAACACACACACACCCCATCCTTTTTTCCCAGTCCAATACACAACAACATTTACAAAAAAATAGAGGAAAGAGATCATGGCATTTAAGTTCATAGCACAGATTATATGGTTGGTTGTTAGTAATCTAGAAATCTCTCAAAGAGATTTCGTCCTCCCAGCTCCAAGAATTGGACGCGGATTATTCGGTATGCCCCCTCTTTTGCTACTTTGTTGCAACCTTACCTCGAATGCCTACCAACGGTTATTTACCACGTAACGCCACCCGCAGGGCCTCAAAACAAACAGAAATTCTAGGCCTTGCCCAAATCCCTCCTTACACCAAACTACCTAGGGTCCGAATACAACTACTCCATTCAAGGGTTCCAAAATAACCACTTGCGTAAGACTTGCTCATTTTCATCCACTACTAATATCAACTTAACATTCTCATCATTTATCATATATAAATAGTGTGGTCGTCAATCCTCTTTACCAACCCATTTAGTTTTCCCCTTTTACATTAAGTTCATTACACATTAGTGGTTAGCACAAGTAAGAGCATAATAAGGACATTCAAGGTGAAACTCAAGCATGCAAGTATAACATATATTATAAACAAACATGTCATAATGAGTTCAAGTATACGTGAATGATAGCACAAAAGCATTAACTACAACAAGAACCACACTGTTTAGATTTCCAAGACTGCATTGGTTCAAAAATAAAAATAGAAAAAATATTTTTAAGGGTTTTAGAAACGTGGCTTCTTGAGGATTTGTAGAGAATCAAGTCTAGTTTCAAAATCATTTTATGAAAGTAGGGTGGCCCTTTTTTATTTTTAGATATTTAAGAAATACACAGACTCAGTCCAGATTTGACAACTGTTACAAAAATTGGTGTTTCTCCTAAATACCCATTCATTTGCATTGAAATAATTTTTTTTTGAAAGCTAACCTTCAGGGGAAGATTTTGATATAAAAATGAATGTGAGATCATTTTTTTTTTTGAAATTTTCTAGAATTTTCTAAAGTTTTCTATTTAAACAGGTTCTTTGCCCCAAGTATTTAGAATTTGCATTGAAATAATTTTTTTTTGAAAGCTAACCTTCAGGGGAAGATTTTGATATAAAAATGAACATGAGATCATTTTTTTTGAAATTTTCTAGAATTTTCTAAAGTTTTCTATTTAAACAGGTTCTTTGCCCCAAGTATTTAGAAAATAAAATCAGTCATAAAAACACATCCATGGTCTTATCCAAAATTCTCACATACTCTATATATGTCAATTAATACCCCTTTAAAAAATATTTTGAGTTCGTGAAGGTTTGCTATGGAAATAAAATCAAAAACCTTCAGAAAAGCTTGCTGGAAATTACAAGGAAGAAGAAGAACATTACATTTTCAAACCATACATCATCTAACAAATGTAGCAACTCTTAGTATCATATGAAATACATTTTTAGCATGTATTATGAAAGGGAAAAACATGATGATTCATGGAGAGAAGAGGTGTATGAAATTTACCTTAGTTGCTTAGGGTTTCTTCATACTTTCCTTCTTTCTTTTTCTTCTTATTGCTCCCAAACTTATAAGCTCTCTCTCTCTCTCTCTCTCTCTCTGTTTTTTTTCCCTCTTTAGCCGGTTTCTATGTGTGTGAAGTGTGAGGAATATGAGTTGCTAGAGCCTTGTATTTATAGGCGAAGGAGGATAGAGAAGGGTTGGTTTGGTTTGGTTAGTTTTCAATGGAAACTATTCAAGTTTGGTTGTAATCTAATTGAATCCAATCAGGATTTGTGTTAATTAATCTTGATTAGAAAAAAGTAACCCTACTTAATTGCTAATTGGGAGACACAAGTACATAGCAATAAATGCTAGCCATTTCCTTTAGTTTATTCAAAGATATACCAATATAATATTCAATATATTATTAATAAAAAAATAATTTTTCTTGTCCCTACTACTATTCACAGCCGGCTGGTCTTCTACACATGTGGGAAATCAAATTTTTTTTTTGTTATTATAATATAGTAGATATTATGTACAAATCAATATAATAATAGCTGTACCTTATTTGATTAAAATATTGGGGTTTTGGGGGCCAAAATGCAACAATAAAGAAAGAAAAGGGTTGAATCTAAAATTTTGAACTGAAATATATATTTAAATAATGATAGGAAAACAAATTTGGGTCATGTAGTGCTGGTTTGCAACAAAAGGCGAGATATTGGGCTAAAACAACGATTACAGAAAACTAGGGTTTTTCTCTTATAAATTTTCATTCTAGGGTTTCTAAATTATTAATTTAGGGTTTTAAAATATTTCCTAAGTTCTCAATGTCGATTAGGGTTTGCCAGTTAGCTCGTGCAGTCGTTCCTGATTTCTAGGTTTTAATTTGCAAGAAATGGAGAAACAGGGTTTCTTATTGAAATTCTTTAACTATAAGAGTTTGGAGAAATTACAAAAAGTTAGGGCCTCACAAACTATCCCCCTTAAACTAATTTCATCCTTGAAATTATAATCACACACTAGGCTCAAAAAGTTGGGGATAGTTTGTCCATATCGCGTCTTTACGTTCCTAGGTTGATTCTTCAATTCTACGATGTCGCCAAAGCACCTTTACTAGATGAACTGTCTTGCCCCTAAGATTCTTCTCTCGACTATCTTGTATTGCTACAGGTCCTTCTTCAAAGGTAACATCCTTGTCGAGACTGATTTCTTCCCAGTTGATGACATGTGATGGATCGGCAACATAGATATATGAAAGACGTTGTGTATTCCTGCTAACTGCAGGGATAGAGCTTGTCGATATGCCACTTCGCCCACCTTCTCCAATATCTCAAAAGGTCTGATATATCGTGGTGATAGTTTCCCATTTTTTCCAAAATGTATGATCCCACGCCTAGGTTGCACCTTTAGGAACATATGGTTGCCTACTTCAAACATCAATGGCCTTCTCCTCCTATCTACGTAATTCCTTTGACAGTCTTGAGCAGTCTTTAATCGTTGTCGGATCAATTTGACCTTCTCAGTGGTCTTTAGGACAAGTTCAGGTCCTATTAGGTTCGCTTCACCTATTTCCATCCAACAAATTGGCGATCTACAAGGTCGCCCACAAAATGCTTCAAAGGCGCCATACCAATGCTAGCTTGAAAGTTGTTATAGGCGAATTCAATTAAGGGTAGGTGTCGTTCCCAACTTCCTTGAAAATCCATTGCACAAGCTCTCAGCATATCTTCGAGTGTCTGGATGGTGTGCTCAGATTGTCTATCCGTTTGTGGATGAAAAGTTTAGCTGAAACATAACTCAGTACTCAGAGCTTTTTGCAAACTTCCCTAAAATTAGGAGGTGAATCATGGATCGCGATCTGACACAATAGATACCGAAATTCTGTGTAGTTGGATGATTTCTCCAATGTAGAGTCTGCACATAGACTCTAAAGTGTCGGTTATCTTATAGGGTAAGAAATGTGCTAACTTAGTGAGGCGATCCACTATTACCCATATAGCATCGCGCCCTTTGGGTGTCCTGGGCAACCCTGTCACAAAGTCCATTTTCATGTATTCCCACTTCCATTCGGCTATTGGCAGGGGTTACAACATTCCTCCTGGTTTTTGATATTCCGCCTTCACTTGTTGGCATGTTCAACATTTTGCTACAAATTTAGCCACATCCTTCTTTATTCCGCTCCACCAATACTGCCTCTTTAAATCTTGGTACATTTTAGTCCATCCTGAATGTACCGCAAATACAAAGTAATGACATTCCTTAAGTACCTTTTCTCTAAGCAACTCGTTACTTGGCACAAACAATCTACCTTGATATCTTAAACTCCCATTGGGGTGAATTGCCCAATCGAGCATTGGTTCTCCTGATTCCAGACGTCCCTTAATATAGGCTACTTTTTGATCATGCTTTTGGAACTCCATGATCACACTTATCAACCTAGTATCAACTTCTGTGCACCAAGGTATACCTTTGTATCCTGAGATTCTACTTGGATTCTAAATTCATTGAGCGTCTTAACCGTATCCCATTCATTGACGGCTATTTTAGCTATCATTCCTCTACTCTTGCGACTCAGAGCATTTGCTACTACACTGGTTTTACTAGGATGATATAAGAGAGTGAACTGGAAATCCTCAAGATACTCCATCCATCGTCTCTGTCTCAAGTTAAGGTTCTTCTGTGTACATAGATACTTCAAACTCTTGTGATCTATGAACATCTCAAATTTTTCCCCATACAGGTAATGTTGCCATTGCTTTAGGGCAAAAACTACAACCGCCAATTACAAGTCATACGTTGGGTAGTTACGCTCATGTGGTTTCAACTACCTAAATCCGTATGCAACTACCTTTCCATTTTGCATGAGCACGCAACCTAACCTTTCCTTAGACGCATCGTAATACACAGTGTACCCCACTTGCCGTTTTGAGATGGTCAAAATTGGCACACTAGTTAATCTCTTCTTTAGCTCTTGAAAGGATTTTTCACAAGCTTCATCCCACACATACTTTACTCCTTTCTGCGTCAAACGAGTCATTGGTCTGTCTAGTTAAGAGAAATCTTGGATGAACCTTCGGTAGTAACCAACCAATCCTAAGAAACTTATAGATTTCTGACATGGTTTTCAGTTGTCTCCAATCTAAGACTACTTCTACCTTGGTTGTATCCCGCAATCCCATTCTTAGACACTACATGCCCTAAGAATTTCACTTCGCTTAACCAGAACTCACATTTGCCTTCCTTGGCTAAGAACTTGAAGGACAATCCTTAAATGTTGCTCATGCTCTTCTTCAAACCTTGAATATGCCAAGATGTCATCAATGAACACTACTACAAACTGGTCAAGATATGATGTGAAGATCTTGTTCATTAGGCTCATAAATACTATTGGCGCATTGGTTAGTCTGAAGGGCATTACTACAAACTCGTAGTGACCATATCTAGTTCGAAAGGCAGTTTTTGGTATATCCTCCTCCTTGACTCGTAATTGATGGTAACCCGACCTGAGATCGATCTTTGAATAGTACCTTGAGCCTCTAAGTTGATCAAAAAGATCATCAATCCTTGGGAGTGGGTATCGGTTCTTGATCGTGACTTGGTTGAGTTGACGGTAATCGATGCATAGCCTTAATAACCTATCCTTCTTTTTAGTGAACAGCACAGGTGCTCCCTATGGTGAAGTACTCAACCTAATGAATCCTTTTTCAAGCAACTCCTTTAGTTGTGTCTTTAATTCTCGTAGTTCTACTTGTGCCATGTGATATGGGGCCATGGATATTGGGGTAGTTCCAGGTTGTAGCTCAATACTGAAATTTACCGCTTGGGGTTAGTGGCAATCCTGGCAATTCCTCAAGGAATACATCTACATATGTGCTTACTACTCGCAGGAGTTCTAATTCTGCTTGGTTCCCCTCATTCAAAATCAAACTTATTATTTTACCCGCAAGTTTATCGTGCCACCGTGCCCTATGTTTTGTTGAAGTCATGGAGTCTTGTCTATCCCCCTTAAACTAGAAGTGTGTTCCGTTAGGCATGTGAGCTACTATCTTCTTTTAACGGCAATCGATCACCACTCGATGGGTAGACAACCAGTCCATGCCCAAAATGATATCGAAGTATGACATTTCCATGACACGAAGGTTGCAAGTTAAGCGTAGGTTCGTGTAGACCGCCCGAACTCTCCTCCGCGCGCCCCCCTTTTCGAAGAGGGCACAAATTGGGTTCTAGCTACTACAGTTCGGACTCCTGTCACGGTTCTGAATCTAATCTCACAAAGTGCAATGTAAGACTGATAAATCACCAAAGAGTCCAAATCTAGCAATTGGTTTTGAAAAATCAATTTTGAATCAAAAAGCGCCAAACATGGATTACTTTTCCAGATTACAGAGTCGCCACCTAAATATTTTATTTTGGGAAATTTAGGAAACCCTGACTCGTGCCTAAGGCTATGTGTCTGTCATCACCAAAGTTACCTCGGCTCGGGAACTTGGGTACGAGAGGGGAAGGTCATAACATGAGCACCCCCACTCGCCCGATCAAAGATCGGCCTCTACTAACATGATATGTTGTTTTATAAACCTCATGTATTTTTATTCAGATTCATTAGCTAACTTACTACGTGATGCGCACAGAATACAAGTATAGACTCGATCACAAGAATTGAAACAAAACAACTTGTGTTTGTTTTTTTTGAAAATGGTTTGGAAGTGCTACTCACAAGTAGGCGAAAGCGCAGATTTGCCACCCTTAAGTGGGCTTAAAACATGATTTTGCCACCTCAAGTGGGCTTAAAACTCACAATCATAGAGTTGTTCCAATTCAGGCAATCAAGCCTTCATCCGCAGGCATTCATGCAATTTATCACTTAAGCAAATAGCCTCATGGCAAGCATGCTATCATGGCAACACTCACACTCATGCAAGGATGCTAAAGCATAAACACTTACAGTGTACTCCGAGACAAAATAGAAAACTAGTTAGAAATCAATGCATGATCCTAGCTATACAAAATGCGACTGAAATAGGCTTAACTACTTAAGATGGCATATGAATGCAACACTTGATAACATGCTTTGAAACACGTATTCAAGTAGGTATTGAAATACTATGCAGTTTGAATGATGCGTCGAGCCCGGTGCATGCAATACAAATGAATGATGCAAACATGCGAAGCATAAGGATGCTAATTGAACATGCCCTAAACTAACCATCAAAAGTTGATAAGTAAAAAGGAGAAAGAAGTGGGATTGAAAGACATGCACACACGCACGCACCCTTATTACAACATTTGCCCTCTCGACAGAGGGTCCGAATGAATAAAAGCTAAGCTAATCTACTAACTAATTAACTAACTTAGTTAATTAATTACAACACAATTGAAATTGAATAACTAGCTAATCTAAGCTAATTAATTACAAACCGAACTAATTAATTAAATGCTTAACCAATTAATTACAAAATGACTAAGCTAATAAACGAATAAGCTAAGCAATTGGCATGAACGGCCTCGGGAAGCGAGGGGGATATGCATGCTCAGTTGGCTTCGCCTCGAAAATCCACCGTCTTGCTTCAAGATGCCTCTGTTTGCACTCTTTTGGACCTCTAAAAATTGTGCCAGCTTCCAGACTGCTTCTATCTGATCTCAAGAACACTCTGAGGGCTCATCGGCCAGAGATGGTGGCCATCGGCCAGTAATGATGGCCGGTCGGCTAGGGCATGTGGCCGGTCGGCCACTGATTCCTGAAATTTCTCCTTTTGCTGCAACAGAGCACAAACAGAGGCATGGCAGTGTATTTGCAAGGAAATGTGCGTGCAACTACCCTCCTTATCATATTTCAAGCTCAATGGAGCGTAGTACTCGGCTCTCAAGCCACCAACCACGCATCTCAATGCATGATGGCCAAAGAGTCAAGCTTGCACAATGTTAGTGAATGCACACATAAGACTCTAAGTGTCATTACCCTATCATGCATGATCAAGGGTGACAACGACCAAGAAACGCAACACGTTTCATCACTTTGAGTATGAAACGTGCTACATTCCTTGTGTTTGGATTAACGTCCGATCCAAACACATGCAATGCAACAACATGCTTATCTTAGTCGTATTTTACTTGGTCCAACTCTTGTTTACACATTTTAGATTACCAATTAATTCTTTAACCGGTTAGTCCAATTCTGAAAGTCCTCTAATGGGAGGGGCCAACCAAAAGAGTGGTTTAGGACATGAGAGGGATCATGCCTTTGACTAGGAGGAATCCTCAAAAGAGGATTAAAGCCATTTGGGCACAAATCCTACCTCATGTTTAAACACAAACTTAAGGCCAAACAATCCTCAAACAAAAGGAAAAATGAAGAAATAGGGGGGATTGCAGGTGCTTTTAGCACTGAAATGGCATGACAAATAAGACCATAGCATGCAAACACCTCATGTATAACATGTTTAGAACCAAAACAATGACACTAGTGAAGGACACAACACTAGAGACATGCAATACAATGGTCAAATGATTAAACCAGCCCAAAACAGAGCTATAGCAGGCCAAAATAGTGGTTGAAATGAGCTGAGAAAATAGCATGAAAAGCAAGAAAAGCATGCTCATGTATTGGCTCATAAATAAGGCATAAGACTCAACTCTCAACACATTTAAAGAGTGATATACGTAAGAGTATGACACAAGTATATGATCTGAAATCACATGAGAAATGATACTAAGGCATGCAAACATCACAAGTAAAGCATGCAAGAGGGCCTAAAACTCAAAGCTAGCTAAGGCATTCTCACTATAGCCATACAAGGCAAGCCTCAAAGGACCGAGACCACTCAAAACAGTCCTCAAGCATGCTAAATCAGAGCCAAAAGCATGCTGGAATCAAGCTAATTCATGGTAGAATGATAGGCTAAATCATCACACATGCTAGGCTAGTAAGCAAGATTACACTACAAGTGCAAAAAGCATGCAAGAGGTGACCAAACTAGCCAAAAATAGAGTTATAACATGGCAAATCAGTGGCAAAAACATGCTAAAACCAAGCTTCAAAAGGGTAGAAAAACATGCTTACTTTGTAGGCCATCAACACATGTAAACAAGAGATGAAGAGGGGGGACCACCCCCTCCCATTTTTGACCCCAAAACCACCTTTCCACCACTGAAATTCCTCTAGAATTTAGTGGTTTAAAGGCCAAGAAAAGATTGCTTTAAAGGCTTTAAAAGATGGCAAGAAGCTTAGCAAATGAGCAATAAACAAGAGTGGATCACCTCCAACTCTAAAGAGACCTCAAACTACCATTTTTAACACTTAAAAATAGAGGTTTTTGCAGTTGATAACTTGGCCAAAACAGCATGCAAAGGTGGCCAAACCATGCAATTAAACAAAGCTTTAAAGAGGGTAAAACCTTACCCTTGAAGCACAGCAACAAAACTAGCAACTTCTGAGCCAAAAAACCAACTTCAAAACCTCCAAACAAGCCTCAAGAAACCTCAACTCCAAGGTGGGGGTGTTTGACTAAGGGGTTGTATGCAAATATGTGAAGAAAAGTCACTTTCACGCACAATATAGCACAATATATAAAGAGAGAGAGAATTCTAGAGAGAGAGAGATAATTTTCAGCTCTGAAAATTTGTAACCCCAAAAATGGGGGAGAGAGCTCCCCTTTTATGGAAAATGCAAGCAAGAGCTTGGCTTCATCCCTCCATACACGTGTATGGAGGATGCACTTAGTGACCAACAACTGGAACAGCTGTCATATAAAATATCTGAAAAAGTAGAAAAAAGGCCCTCGGCCAACACATGTGGCCGACCGGCCATTAATAAGGTCGACCGGCCATCAGTAAGGCCGACCGGCCACCATTGATGGCCGATGGGAACAAGGTCTAGCCGATGGGCATTGGGCCTGGCCGATGGGTTGTAGGGCTAGCCAAAAGGCCACTCTCTTCCCTCAGAAACAAAGCCACAAGCTCTTGGTACATAACTAAGCACAAAACAGACAAGTTAAGAGGTCTGAAGGCAAGACACTCCACCAAGAACTTCAGGTACTCAAAACGAACATGACTATGGATGATCATCGAGTGTTCAAACGATGACGTCCAAGTCTTGAGGACGGTCAAAAATGGGATGTCTACAGTTCGACACTCCCATTTTTCAATCCTTACAAATCAACCCTATTCAAACGCACCCTCAGATAGGTGATATTACACTTAAGGTAGTCTCTGAGGGTTCATATACAAGTTCTAATGACTTAGCATAAGCAGAGGATATAAAAGAATGCGATGCACCAGTATTAATAAAACATGCATCCAAGAATTATATATCACTAAATTACCCTTAATTACTGACGAGTTCGCTTCTTCCTCTTGCAAGGCAAAGTCTCTGCGAGTTGCCTTCTGGTTGCCACTAGTTCTAGCATTCTGAGTTCCTCCACTCTTCTGGTGTTGCTACCCTGGTAGATCCTATCTTGTTTGTCCAAGGCTTCTATCCACCCAATGCCTAGGCATTTGCTTCGGAACCTCCTCCGTGGTATCTTGATGGAGGGAGTTAGGGGCATTCGCTCTTTTTGTGCCCCCATTGTTGGCAATGAAAGCACTAGAGTTGTCCTGCCAGCCTTTGGTTGATAACCTCTCTTCTAGATTTGTTGCTGCGGTGGTTGCTGTTACTATTGTGGATGTGGTCTTGAGTAGGGCTTTGGGGCCGTGTTTCCCTTCTAGTTTCTCTGAGGTCCTACAAATGTCTAGCCTCCTTTCCACTTGTCCCAAGTCTTCCTAGCATCGGCTACTTCCCTTTCAGATTCTAATGTTGTTTCCAACACCTCGGCATATGAGTAGAGTCCTTATGGGAGAACTCTTCCCCTGATATTAAGGTCCAGCCCCCACTCGAACATCCTTGCTTTCTCTTCGTCATTTGCTACATATCTAGTTGCGTAACGAGCTAACTCTTCAAATTTTGCAGCGTAGTAAATTACAGTCATATTTCTTTGCTCTAGGTTTTGGAATTCCCTAACTCGCTCTTGGTGAACTGTATATTTATTCAAGAACAATTCCTTAAACTGGATCCACGACATGTTTGTAATGTCAAGCGTATTCTTGACTAGTTCCCACCAATGATTGGCCTTGTGACGACCGATTCCTTTTTCTCCCTTTCTTTTCTTTCCTCGATTCGTTTTCTTTTATCCTCGTTGGATTTGAAATGTCCGGGAATGATTTTCTAGTTCGTATCTCAGTCGTTGTTGAATTTTAGTCATTAATATGGGGGCGCGCGGGTGAGTCCGAGGTACCCAGGAGCGAAGTTGAAATTTTGAGCGGCTAGGCCAAGGCTGCACGTGCGGGGCCCTAGGCTGCACGTGCGAAGGAGGGCCGCTCGAGCAATGGAGGCTGAAACCCAGGTTTTTGCATTCTGAAATCGACGCACGAGCGGAGGAAGTGGGCCGCACGAGCGGTCAAGGGGGTGCTCGAGCGGTGGAGTTGGCCGCACGAGCGGCCAACTGGGCAGTCCGAAACTCTATTTTTTATAACATTTTGGCCCGATTGTTTCACACTTTTGGCTCATATCTCTCTCATTCTAAACCCTATTTTCTCTCCCTTCTCTCTAGAAAACTCGCTCAACCTTCAAAACACTTTGATTTTGTGGATGTTTGGGTCAAGATCTTCATTCTCTTCCTCTAAATCTTGAAGATCTAAGGTTAGGGCTTCACTTGGGTGGTGGAAATTCAAGGCTCTCTCATCTTTGAAGCTAGGGTTTCATCCCCTCTCTCTCTTCATCTAACTTGAGGTAGGGATTTCCTTGAGTTTCTTCAATACTTCTCCTATAGATAGACATGTGGTAAGTTTGTATTGCATAAAAACCTTGTGGCGTGGATTATTTTCAAAAATCATGTTAGAGGGTATATGATATGGGTGTAGAGATTGAAATATCATGTGTTGGGTTAATGTTGGGTTAATTTGGGGTGTGATTCATTATATTCTTGATTAGAGAGTTAAAGCCCTAATTTTGTTGAAATGCCTAATAGTTAAAAAGGAGTTGGAAATTGTGAATCAAATGTGTTATGAAATTAACAAATATGATCAATGACTTGGAAAGTAAACTAAGAGAAAAAGGGGTTTTGAATATTAACTTTAGTTGGATTGATTATAATTAAAACATGATAAGTTGTTGAGCTATTAGGAATTAATTAAGCCTCTTAAATCCTTAGTGTTGACCTAGTATTGTGTTGTTCAAAGTTAATTATGATGAATCAATAATGTGTATATTGAAGAGAATGAAATTAACTGTGAGATTCGAATATCATTGGGTATACTACCGTTAAAATGGAATCGCGTAAATTATAGCGTTGCTAGCCGTGATTGGAAATCCCTTGTTTAGAATGAAAGGAATTGTGTTGGTTATGCTTTTCTTGTGAAATGAATAAATGGGTTGAGGCAAAGGGGAGAGAATATTAATGGGGAGAGAATATTAATGTGGAGCGATAAAATAATGGATTTTGAAATGGAAGGGTGAAACACCAACACTGTGTGTATTTTCGGAAAAATTACTTGAGATTGAATCACGAACGTATTTATTTTACTATTGTGTAATTGGACCCAAAGTTTCCTGTGAAGTGGCTAATGGTATTATGTGTTTAATATGTATATATATACGGTTAGAGGTTTTGTCCTTGGTCATCGGTGGAGGATGACATTGTGAATGTTGTTATAATTATGTGTCTGTGGTACACTTGTGTTATCTGTGAATGTGGTTTGGAATGATGATCGAAAGGGGTGTGATGCGCTGAGAATCAGAGGTACCATTACCTTCCAGCTAGTGCCTGGAGAATTGGCTGCGCTGAGAATCTGAGGTACCATACCCTTCCAGCTAGCGCCTGGTAAAATGGAGCAGAGATACCATTCCCTTCCAGCTGGTGTCTGGTAAATTGGCATGTTGTTGTGAGAGGTGTATCATTGGCTTACCATGCTGCGGGCAGGTAGAGCAGGGGTTGTTTATCGTTGTTGTTCAATTTGATTGTGTGTATCATGTGTTTTGAAAATTGTGATTTTGTAAGGTGAATTGTCTCATATGTCGAGTAGAGGTGTTATGTAAACTTGGATGTGCTAGAGAGTGATTGAGGGAGTTTCCATCATAAGTGATTTTATTGAAGGTATTCCTTGAATCTTGAGTCAAATCATAATTATATTTGGGGGTTATGAATAACTTGAGGAAAATGGATTTAGTAAAAGTGTTTTAAAAAAAAATACAAGGGGATGTTACTTGGTCTTTTGTTATAAATAGAAAATATGGTTATCGAGTAATAATTGTCTTGAAAAGGGAATTGGGTAAGGAAAGCGAAACTTAGTTTTGTTGTACAAACTGAATGTTTTTGAGAAAAGTATTATGTGAGTATACTTTGGTTATAAAACATCACATTATTTATATGATATAAGATTAGCATTCATGATCATAGCTATCTGTAAGTTGTTATTGTTGAGGATCATGTTGAAATCCCTACTAGACTATATGTTCATCCCACGTTGTTGAATCTTTTTCAGGTGATTATCAGGACGTACTACAAGATTTTGGATCTTCTTTAATTGTTGGCCACGGGGCCTCTTTATGTGTAGGCGGAATGCCATTCATGTAAAAGGGTTAAACCTTTCCTCTTGATTTAATTGATGTAAGCCTACGGGCAATTTATCTAATTGTACCTTTATATTGCATTCATCCTTACACGAACGAGAGAACTCTTATTGATGTATTCCGTGTAAATGTAATGAGCTTCCGTATATTATCTCTGAAATGGAATTTATATTAATGGCTTTGGTAATAGATTTCGAGTAATAAAAAGTGGGGCGTGACAACATCAAGCTCGAACACGACCAAGGCTATTCTATCGGCATCTTCAGTTATTCCCATATTGTCTAGCATCTTCTCTATCTGTCAAAGCTAATTCATAGCCACCTTTGGGTCTTGTACTCCTATGAATTGTAGGGGCCTTTGTTTTTTGAACTCCAAAAAGAGTCGAGTCCTCTCGTTTTGCCCATTGTTCCTTAACTATCCCAATTCTTCCAGAATTTGATGCCCAAGGTTATTAGGGATACTGGCTCCCACGTGTACGGGCCCATGCTGATTTTTGGGACGGTTCCGAGCATTGTTACTAGTTTCTGAATAGTCGTTAGCTCGCATATCCACCATTCTGTTCACGGTATGGGATAAGTTGGTTTCTAGATTTCTCAGCTAGATGTAATCTTTTTACGAGATTTGAAATTAAAATTTAGTTGTCTTAGGGTGTGACAATTTTCAAAACAAGTAACAGTCCACAGATATAGATCAAACCATCATTTCATTATATTAGGCATTAGTACAAAAGGCTTCCATATCATAGTTTTACTTAGAAGCATTACATACGTCATAGTCATATGATTACTACATACGTCTTAAAGACCCCTACTATGAGTGGATCTCACAAAAAGTCTAGCGTACTATCCCTAGATTAACTCTTATTCCTCGACCAATCGAAGTCTTCTTCAGGGTCTTCAACAGCCGAGTTGGTTTCCTGGCCAGGGGAGTGGGGCGTGTATATCGGTGAAGAGGGGATGTGTTTAGATGACACCTTAATTGGGAAGGCTAGAGTTGTTCCTCTGGTGGTTGTTCTACCTCCATTGGCTGACTATTGTTCTACCTACGGTAGTGAGACTCGCCACTTTCCGTTGAAAATTGGTGCAATGCTTCTTTTGCTAAGGCTCGGCAGATCAGAGCGTCATTTTTTGGTCATCCTTCTCCTTTCGGACTGCACTTTTCGCTGCACGACTTAGGTATTGTAGGCGTCGTCAAACCAAGGACCTCTTTTGTTCCCTTGTGTAATAAGAGTAATTCGTTTCCCCTTTTATATCTCCTTGATAATCAACTCCTTAGCGGCGAATTCACACCTTCGACGGCTGAAGTGGGACAGGGCCCTCCTGCCTTGCATGCGGAATGCTCCCCACGTATCGAGACTGATGTCGATCGTCTGGCGGCTTTCTGACGACATTCTAGGGTGGATGGAAAAGATTTTAATTATCAGTCTCTTTTAAGTAAATATAATAGTGTGATAGTAAAATACAATAATGTAAAGGAGTAAGGGCTTCTAGAGTCATGTATTGGTTTGCGCGGGCTAAGGGTTGAACCTAGGCTCTAATACCAAATTGTGACGCCCCAAATCTACACTAAGGGTTGTAGTCAAGGGAAATTCACTAATGAGCCCTATGGCCAATAACCAAGTAAGATCCCAAATTGCCGGAGAAGTCAAATCAACCTTCCTTCTAAGTCTAGCTTTCTTCGGTAACGCAGTACCCTTTTGGCAGATCTTAAGAGGCATTGACACAAAGTCTCATAAGCAACGTTGGGAATTATATTGGTGTTGAAATATAAGCACATAATAATAGAATAATTACAAATATCCTTAATTACAAAAGCTCGTTCCATCAACATTACATCCCAAAAGAAAATTTAAAATTTCATATGAACTTTACAAAACATCAAAAAAGAAAATTTCTAACTTTTCTAAGATAGCCAAATGTCTTCGAAGATTTCCGGCTCGTTATCTCCTGCTATAAGCTGCTCTTCGGCACCTGGCATGATACGCCGTGAGCTTTGAATGTCCAGTAAACGCACACACACCCCATCCTTTTTTCCCAGGCCAATACACAACAACATTTACAAAAAACAGAGGAAACGAGTCATGGCATTGAAGTTCATAGCACAGATTATATGGTTAGTTGTTAGTAATCTAGAAATCCCTCAAAGAGATTTCATGCTCCCAACTCTAAGAATTAGATGCGGATTATTCGGTATGCCCCCTCTTTTGCTGCTTTGTTGCAGACCTTACCTCGGATGCCTACCAACGGTTATATACTGCACAGCATCACTCGCAGGGCCTTAAAAGAGACGGTAATGATCGGCCTTGCCCAAATCCCTCCTTATACCGAACTACCTAGGGTCCGAATACAACCGCTCCATTCAAGGGTTATAAAACAACCACTTGAGCAAGACTTGCTCATTTTAATCCACTACTAATATCAACTTAACATTCTCATCATTTATCATATATAACTAGTGTGGTCGTCAACCCTCTTTACCAACCCATTTAGTTTTCCCCTTTTACATTAAGTTCATTACACATTAGTGGTTAGCACAAGTAAGAGCATAATAAGGCCATTCAAGGTGAAACTCAAGCATGCAAGTATAACATATATTATAAACACACATGTCATAATGAGTTCAAGTATATGTGAATGATAGCACAAAAGCATTAACTACAACAAGAACCACACTGTTCAGATTTCCAACACTGCATCGGTTCAAAAATAAATATAGAAAAAATATTTTGAAGGGTTTTAGAAACATGGCTTCTTGAGGATTTGTAGAGAATCAAGTCTAGTTTCAGAATCATTTTACAAAAGTAGGGTGGCCCTTTTTGATTTTTAGATATTTAAGAAATACAGAAACTCAGTCCAGATTTGACAACTGTTACAAAAATTGGTGTTTCTCTTAAAATACTTATTTGTTTGCATTGAAATAAATTTTTTTTGAAAGCTAACCTTCAGAGGAAGATTTTGATATAAAAATAAACATGAGATCATTTTTCTAAAATTTTTTAGAATTTTCTAAAGTTTTCTAGTTTAAACAGGTTTTTTGCACCAAGTATTTAGAAAAATAAAAGGATTCATAAAAACACATCCATGGTCTTAGCCAAAATTCTCACATACTCTATATACATCAATTAATACCCCTTTAAAATATATTTTGAGTTCGTGAAGGTTTTTTATGGAAATAAAATCAAAAACATTCAGAAAAGGTTGCTGGAAATTACAAGGAAGAAGAAGAACATTACATTTTCAAACCATACATCGTCTAACAAATGTAGTAACTCTTAGTATCATATGAAATATATTTTTAGCATGTATTATGAAGGGGAAAAACATGATGATTCATGGAGAGAAGAGGTGTATGAAATTTACCTTGGTTGCTTACGGTTTCTTCCTACTTTCTTTTTTTCTTTTTCTTCCTCTTTCTCTCAAACTTATAAGCTAGCTCTGTCTGTCTGTCTGTCTCTCTCTCTCTCTGTTTTTTTTCCTTCTTCAGTCGGTTGCTATGTATGTGAAGTGTGAGGAATATGAGTTGCTAGAGCCTTATATTTATAGGCCAAAGAGGAGAGAGAAGGGTTGGTTTGGTTTGGTTACCTTTCAATGGAAACTATTCAAGTTTGGTTGTAATCTAATTGAATCCAATTAAGATTTGCATTAATTAATCTTGATTAGAAAAAAGTAACCCTACTTAGTTGCTAATTGTGAGACACCAGCACATAGCAATAAATGCTAATCATTTCCTTTAGGGTGTGTTTGTTTTGAAGGATTAGGGTGTGGGATTGGACTATTAGTGGGACTAATAGTCCATTGTTTGTTTGAAAAATTTTGCTTCGGACTAATAGTCCCCCTGGACTATTAGTCCCACAAATATGGGACTATCCTATCCCATTGGGGGGTGGGATAGAAACCATGGGATTGGTATCCCATGGGATTATTTTATGAAATGTCCATTTTACCCTCCATGCTATTACTTAGTAAACAATTAGAAAAAGGGTAAAATAGTCTTTTGAACATTTATAAATTATTTTTTTAGTGTTGTTAATTTAAAATTATATACTAAATAAAAAATTTAAATTATAAATTATAAATTAAAATTAATTAAAAATAATAAATTAAAAATTATGACCTTATAAATTAAATTTTTTTAGTGTTGTTAAAAAATTAATTTACATATAAATAAAATTATTTTTTTAGTGTTGTTAATTTAAAATATATATTAAATAAAAAATATAAATTATAAATTAAATTTATTTAAAAATAATAAATTATAAATTATGGCCTTATAAATTAAATTTTTTTAGTGTTGTTGAAAATTTAATTTATATGTTAAACAAAAAATTTTTTTTATTGTCGTTAATTTAAAATTATATATTAAATAAAAAATATAAATTAAAAATTAAAAATTTAATTTAATTGAAAATTATAAATTACAAGGGTAAAATAGTCTTTTGAACATTTATCCTTATCCAGTTCGTCTAACCAAATATTGGATTCACTAAAAATAGTCCAATCCAGACATATAATCCCATGACTAAACAAACATAGGATACAAATCCAGTCCAACCAAATAGTCCGGGAACAACGTATCCGAGGACTAATAGTCCGATGGATTACAATCCCCCCTTATCCAGTCCGTCCAAACAAACACACCCTTAGTTTATTCAAAGATTTACCAATATAATATTCAAGATATTATAAATAAAAAATTAAATTTTCTTGTCCCTACTACTATTCACAGCTGGCTGGTCTTCTAAACATGTGGGCAATCATTTTTTTTGTTATTATAATATAGTAGATATTATGTACAAATCAATATAATAATAGTTGTACCTTATTTGATTAAAATATTGGGGTTTTTGGGGCCAAAATGCAATAATAAAGAAAGAAAAGGGCTGAATCTGAAATTTTGAACTGAAATATATATTTAAATAATAATAGGAAAATAAATTCGGGTCATATAGTGCTGGTTCACAACAAAAGGTGAGATACAGGGCTAAAACAACGATTACAGAAAACTACGGTTTTTCTCTTATAAATTTTCATTTTGGGGTTTCTAAATTATTAATTTACGGTTTTAAAATGTTTTCTAAGTTCTCAGAGTCGATTAGGGTTTTGTCGGTTAGCTCTTACAGTCGTTCCTAATTTCTAGGGTTTAATTTGCAAGAAATGGAGAAACTGGGTTTCTTATTGAAATTCTTCAACTATAAGAGTTTGTGGAAATTACAAAAAGCTAGGGCCTCACATATCATGTTCTAGTTTAAAAGGTGCTAATACTATCTATATGCAAAAGGTAGGTTTGGTCACAAAAAGGTACATCAATTATTATTATCAATATACTTCTTATTGCATAAGGAAATGATCAAATAGTACTATAGACCGCCCGAACTCTGCTCCGCGCGCGAGGGCACAAATTGTGGTTCTAGCTACTACAGTTCGGACTCCTGTCACGGTTCTGAATCTAATCTCACAAAATGCAATGTAAGACTAATAAATCACCAAAGAGTCCAAATCTGGCAAATCGTTTTGGAAAACTGATTATAATCAAGAAGTGCCAAACATGGACTGCTTTGCCAGATTTCAGAGTCGCCACCTAAATATTTTATTTTCGGGAAATTTAGGAAACATTGACTCGTGCCTAAGGCCACGTGTCCGTCATCACCAAAGTTGCCTCGGCTCGGGAACTTGGGTACGAGGGGGGAAGGTCCTGAAATGAGCACCCCCGCTCGCCCGATCAAAGATCGGCCTTTACTAACATGATATGTTGTTTTTGAAAACACATGTGTTCTTATTCCGGTTTATTAGCTAACCTTACTACGTGATGCGCACAGCATACAAGTATAGACTCAATCGTAAGAATTGGAACAAAACATCTCATGTTTGTTTTTCGAAAATGGTTTGAAGTTGCTACTCGCAAGTAAGCTAAGACACGGATTTGCCACCCTTAAGTGGGCATAGAAAAACATGATTTGCCACTCTCAAGTGGGCTTAAAACATACATTTTGATGAATTGTTCCAATTCAAGCAATGAAGCCTTCATTCACAGGCATTCAAGCAGTTATATCAAATAAGCATATAGCCTCATGGCAAGCATGTTATCATGGCAGTCACTTACACACATGCAAGGATGCTAAAGTATAAACACTCACAGTGTACTCCGAGCCAAAACAAAAGCTAGTTAGTAATCATGTATGATCCTAACTATACAAGATGCCTAATGCAACGCATGAAAAAATGCAACTAAAAAAATAGGCTCGGCTATCTAAGATGGCATATGAATGCTACACTTGATACATGTATTCAAATAGGAATTGAAATACAATGCAGTTTGAATGATGCGCCGAGCCCGGTGCATGCAAGACAAATGAATGATGCACGCATGCAAGCATAAGTATGCTAATTGAAATATGCCCTAAACTAACCATCAAAAGCTGATAAGTAAAAGGGAGAAATAAGTGGGGCTTGGAAGACATGCACACACACACGCACCCTTATTACAACATTTGCCCTCTCGACGGAGGGTCCAAATAAATAAGCGCTAACTAGCTACGTTAAGCTAAACTACTTATTACAAATCAACTAATTAACTATGCTATTCTAGCTAATTAATTACAACACAAATTGAAAACTAGCTATGCTAAGCTAATTTAAAATATTACAAAACAAATATTCTAATTAACTACAACACATGTAATTAACTACAGTTAGCTAGTAAAGTGACAAAATGGCCTCGCGGGCGAGGGAAGCATGCATGCTCGGTCCCGTCCTCCCGGAAATCCACCGCCTTGCCTCAAGATGCCTCTATTTGCACTCTTTTGGACTTCTGAAAATTGTGCCAACTTCCAGGTTGCTTTTGACCCATCTTAGGAACATGCTGAAAGATGGTCGGCCAAGAGGGATGGCCATCGACCAAAGTTGATGGCCATCAGCCACTTCTGATAGCCGATCGGCAGCCTTGGTGGCCAGTCGGCAGCTTTGATGGCCGGTCGGCCACTAATTCCTGTACTTTCTTCTTTTGCTGCAATAGAGCACAAACAGAGGCATGACAGTGTATTTGCAAGGAAATGTGCATGCAACCACACTCCTTATCATGTCTCAAGCTCAAAGGAGTATAGTGCTCGGCTCTCAAGCCACCAATCACGCATTTCGATGCATGATGGCCAAAGAGTCAAGCTTGCACAATGTCGATGAATGCACAAATAACACATAGGACTCGAGAGGCCTCCACCCTATCATGCACAATCAAGGGGGACGGTGACCAAGAAACATGACACGTTTCATCACTTCAAGTATGAAACATCTCATATTTCTTGTGTTTGGATTAATGTCTGATCCAAACACATGCAATGCAACTCAAACATGTTATCTTGGCATGTTTTACTTAGTTCAATTTTGTTTACTCATTTTAACTTACCAATTAATCCTTTAATTGATTTGTCCAAATGTGATTGTCCTCTAATGGGAAAGATGGTCTAAACCACAAGTACCTTAAGCATGAAAGAAGCCTCATGCTTTTGGTTAGTAGAAGCCCTCAAGAGAAGGCTAAAACCATTAGGCATGAGAGCCTCAATTCCATGCTCAAGCCAACAAAGGGGCTCAAGACCTCTTTCAAAACAAATGAAGGAGTGAAGCATGGAGTACAATGGCATAATTTTCAGCACTGAAATGACATGCTAAATGACTTAAAATCATGGAAATGATGCATACAAAACATGCTTGAAGTCAAAGGCATTGAAACTAGCAAAGAGCATAGCACTATAGGCATACAATACTAAGCCTAAATGACCAAACCAACCCCGGACAGAGGTTAAATATGCCAAAACAATGGCTGAAATATACTAAGATCAAGGCATATAACACAAGGAAAAATATGCACATTTGATGGTTCGCAATCAAGGCATGGAGACACAACTCTCAAACACATTGAAGGAGTGGAATATGTGAGAGTGTGGCAATGACATATGCTCTGAAATTACATACCAAATGAAGCCATATCATGCACACATCACAAATATAGCATGCTAGTGGCCTCAAAACTCAAGACTAGTGAAGCCATTTACACTATAGCTATACAAAGCAAACCCCACAAGGCCAAGAAAACCCAAAACAGTCCTAAAGCATGTCAAAATAATGCTAAAACATGTATGGAGTATAGCCAAGACAAGCTAGCATGAAGGGCCAAAATACCAAGTACACTAGGCTAGTGAGCAAGTTTACACTACAAGTTTAAGATGCAAGCAATGAGTAGCCAAACCAGCCAAAAACCGAGTTTAAGCATGTCCAAAAAGTCACAAAAACATGCTTGAAATGAGCTAGCATAAGCCACAAAAAGATGCTACTTTATAGTGCTAACAAGGCATGGCATAGAGAGACAAGAAGGGGAGGCCACCCCCTCCTATTTTGGACCTCAAAACAAGTTTTCTACCACTAAAATTCCTTTGGAATTTAGTGGTTTTAAGGCCAAAAGAGATGGACTCAAAAGCCTTTAAAAGAAGGCTCTAAAGGCTTTGCAAGCCAAAGAGCAAAGGGAGGAAACACCCCCTAGCCAAACAAGGCTTAAACCAACATTTTTAGGACTGAAAATCAAACCTTTTTGTAGTTCAACACCACCCCAAAAGACAGCCCAAAACAATGGAAGAAGGATGGTGAAGCAAGTGTGCAAAACAAATACAAAAGAGGAGAGTTGTACCTCTTAATGCACAGTAGCAAAACAGCCTCTTTCTTGGCTCAAATGACCCTTCAATAGCCCAAAAATAGGTTCCAAGGGATCTCAGCCCAATGATATGCAACTTTGATGAAGGATGCCTAGGCAAACTAGAAGTATTTCTCTACTTTTATGCACTTCTATGCACAAAAGGGCAAGAGAGAGTGAACTATAGAGACAGAGGCAGAGATTTAGCTCTGAAATTTCTAGAGAGAGAGGAATTTTTTAGAGAGATAGGCTCCCAAAATTGCTTCAATGTTCTAACCCTTGAATATATGAGATATGGCTTCATATATAGCAAAAAGCAAGAGCTTGGTTGAAAATATCTGAGTTAGGACAGCTGGCACAAGCTGGAAACAGCAGGAGGAGAAATATCTTCAAAAAAATATGAATTTGGGTCACTCTTGGCCGACCAGCCATCTTTGGTGCCGACCTGCTACTTGTGATGGCCGACCGACCATCTCCTTGGCCGACTGTGCACATTTGTGGCCAATAGGACATTCTGCTCTGCAAGTCCAACTTCAAATGGGCATAACTCCTTCATATGGACACCTTTTCAGGTCATTCTTGTGTCCAAATTGAAGCCCCGGAAGTAAGCTTTCCAATGGTGGCAGCCTTGCATCAAAATTCCAACTGTAAAAAAATTTATGCCTGTTTTGGTGAAGACTGCTCAGTTTTGGTCCAACCGGATTGATGCCCAACTTCAACCAATCATATCTCTCCCATCTGGACTCGGCCTTAGGAGATTATTGAGTGAAAAATGAAGCCCCGGAAGTCTTATTTCCAACGGTGGTGGCCTCATAGCTGAGATCCAAGTGTGGAAACAGATAGGCCTTATTTAGCGAGGACCGCTCGACTCTCTCTTAGCGATTCATGCCCATCTTCTTCTCCGACTTGGTTTTTTCCCTCTCCTCCAATTTTCTTCAACTCCAAACCCATAAACAAGGTGTTTTGAAATATTTTTCAAAGATTTCATCTCTCTTTCATTCATTTCCACTTTGTCCTTGCTCGGTTTACCGAAAAGCGCAACATTTGACAAGATGCGAGTCTCAGAACATCGTAGAAACTTCTTTTCAAAAATATTTTGAAAGAGAGGGTTTTAAAGTCTAAAAACCATTCAAAATAGTTTTAGTCCAAAAATGGGGTGTGAGGTTAGGATTTGACTCTCCTCTTGCCGAAGAAATCGAACCTTTGCACTGCACAACTTTCATCACCAAAGAAGCCATTAGTAACGCCCAAGTCTTAAGGGCGGTCAAAAATGGGGTGTCTACAAGTACTAATAGCATAATCTGATGCTTGCTTTATTGACATAACATAGCATGCAAATAGTGTCCGGGATATTGTGCAATAAGGTAGGTCTCCTTAGTTCTAAAATGATGAAATGCAATTAACAATTAATCACTAATCTCTTAAAATAGAAATTTTCAAGTCAAGCTAACTTAATTCCCTAGCAAATCGCCAACTATGGATGACGTATCGTTTTTGAGTCTAAAGCATTGCTTCCCATACTGACCTGCTTCATTGACATAGAGTCGCCACTTAATTTTTTAAAGGGGAATTAAGAAACCTTTAACAATGAAAACTAAGTTAAGGCTTAGTTCGTTATAACTAAGAAAATTACAGGTTTGGGAGCTTAGGGGAAGATCATTTGCATGGAAGTACCCCCTTTTTCCTAATTCGAAGATTGGCCTCTACTCACTCTCTATTTTATGATTTTAGTAGTTAATTATTCACAAAAAAAAAAAAAATCATTTTAGACCTAAATCCCTTAATTAACCTAAAACTACGTGATTTGAAGAAAAGTAAACATCATATATTTTAGATTAAATGAATAAAGCCATATTTACATAAAAAAATGATTTTTCATTAGAAAAAGTGGATTTTGATAATCCATGGTTTCAAACATAAACTAAAATATACAATATCCACCAAAATACTCAAAACAAATAATTTTGCATATAAAGAGCATATAGATGTAGATTATTGAAAGACAATGCAAAAGGCACAAGCACATGCTGTGAAGATTTAGAGGACTTACCTGAATGCCCACTTTACCATCTTACATGCAATACATAAAATAAATATGACCTAAATATGCAACTAATCATACAAAACATGAACCTAGGCCCGTTTTAAGGCTCCTAAATGATGTTTATGCACAAAAAGCAACTAACAAACAAAGAAAAGAGAAGAAATGATACAAACTATCTACATGATGATTCAAACCAGGCCTAACACATAGATTCTACATGATTAAATTGACCTAAACATGCTATTCTAATAAAAAAATAAAAGAAACATGGTGAAAAAGACCCAAAAAAGAAAAAGAAAAAAAAAAGGGGGCTAAATATGGAAGCTGTATGGCATATGAGTGCGCCAGAACCCTAAACATGGTTTACTATTGAAAACATAAATGCAAGAGGTACTGAAATAATAAATGACGAAAGGATTACCTACTATTTTGAAGCAAACTCAAGAAAAGGCGAGAAAACCTTATTTTATTGCTTGAAAACCTCCCTCAAGCTTGGATTCCAATTAGAGTTCGTGTTTTTCAAGCCTTAGGATGTTTTCAAAAGTTTATAGTTGCCTTGGGGTGTGTTATTTTTGGAGCTAGGGTAGAAGGAGGGAAGTGGTGTGGTATTTTGGTATTAAAAGCTTAAAAAAAGGCTCCAAGTTCTTAATCTCTTCAAAAAGAGGGGAAGGAGCTCTATTTATAAAGCTGAGAGAAACCTTTGGAACCCTTCTAGGGTTTCATCACTTCTCCCTCTGCCGTTCCCATAAAAAAAGCACAAAAATTGAGTTAGTAAAAATAACTCTGTGATGCTTCAATGTGTACATGTACAAACCAAGTGTGCACGCACAACGATTGTGCGCATGTACAAACAATGTGAGCACTCACATCTAACATGTACACGTGCATTTTGCCTTGGTACACGTGCCATGCATGCATGCACAAGTACGTGGTTCTATGCTCTTGGCTTGCTTCTGGCATAAGTAAGCTCGAATTGTATTTTGATCAATGTTTTTGACAAAACGGGTCACTAATTTTGGAAAATTCGATCAATCAAAGCACAATCAGGCTTTCTGAGGTTAAGAAGTTGATTTTTGGCTAAAAATGAGTCTAGGGGTAAAATGGTCATTTTTGCGAAAAGTTGATTTTTGGCCGAAACAGGTTTGTACAGCAACTCTAAACAACCTTTAAACATTCTAAGGATAAAGTAAGTACTATTTCATCATTGGGAGGTTTGCAAGCACTCAAAGTCTTAGGGTTAGTCAGAATGGGGTGTCTACAACTAGATTATGAGATTGTCTAGCAATAGACTAATTTAGTATCCTTAGTTAAAAAAATAAAAAAGTTTTAAAAAATTAAATGTCAAAAAGATCAACCAAAAAAAAAAAAAGAAAAAAAAAACCATACAAAAAAGTCAAAAAGTCATTCTCAAACTATAGACACCCTATTTTGATAAACCATTAACACTTAGGCGCTTAAAATCCTTCCCAATGATGAAAGATATGATAATTTTGACTTTTGAGATGCTTGAAGTTGTTAGAGCTATTGTATTGTCGTTTTCATATCAAAAACTATTTTTAGCCAAAATTACCAAATTTTGACTAATCTTAAGGGCATGTTTTCACCTACTAAAAGTTGGCATTGGGAAATTTCTATTTGGCACAAACTTATATCCCTTTGAGTTTTCTTTCTAACTCTACTTTATTCACCTCAATCCGATGTTGGATGAGAGAGATATGCCCAATATACGAAAGGTTTTCCTGTACATTCCCCATGTGGGGCTGTACGTGTGATTTTTTTTCTTCCAAGAGGTAAGTGCGTACGCACTTCATAGCCAGGTGCGACCAGTCAGCCTAAAATCTTGGTTCGTTTGGGATTGTGTTACGATTTGGACGGGAGGCACCAGGAGTTAGCAATGGGGAAACCCTAAATAGGATGACCTTTCTTGGCCTCTAAGTCACCCCATGCCTATAAATACACCCCCTTGCCTCTTCTTTTTATGATCCCCAAGAGTTAGAGTTATTATAGTTGTTGAGTTGAGCTAGGAGAGTAGAGTTTCATCCTCCACCTCTCAACAAAACAACTTAAAAAAGTATATCTAATGTTGAAGAAAGTCGATCAATTCATAGCCAAAGCTTGAGGGAAGCATTCAAGCAAGTTTCACGCATTTTTCTCGTGCTCTTCAATTTGATTATCAAACTAAGGTACTAATCTTTTTCTCTTTTAATTCCAACAATTTTTGTCATATTTGTCATGTTAGATAATAGTTAGATAGTTCACATATTATCACGGCATCGTGTTAGATTAGTTTAGTTTCGATTTTGTGAAGTTAACTTCATAAATTTTATATACTTTGTATGTCATTTAGGATGTTTTAATTGCGATTTTGTAGAGTTAACTCCACAACTTTTATATACTTTTCATGTTATTTTAGGATGTTTTAATTGCTACAAGTTCATGCATATTAATCTGGTTAGTTTATGCATATTAGGTAAGATTTGTTATGTGTTAGATGTTATTTTGATGCATATTCATCATGTTAGTCACCTAATCGGGTTATAAGTTCATATAGTGTGCATTACTAGCATGTTTAGGATCGTTGTATAATGTTTCATGTTTTGTTGACGTGGTGATGAGGAGTACAAGGTGAGTCTTCTTGCTTCATAGCATGTTGCTTGCTTACTTGATGCACTGTTTTTCAATAATTCAAATTTATGTGCTTTTAGTGATCAATTGTGTGTTTTGAATGATTTTAATGATATTGTTTGAATTGGGTTGTGTTTATAACCATGTGATTTTAATGATATTCTTCACATGGTCATTATTTTATGAAAAATCATTGGCTTACATGGTTGTATTCATAAATCCAATGTAGGCGATATAAAGTTTATTCAATCACGTAGGTATTAGGGTTAGTAAATGATTAATGGTTAATAATTAAGTGCATGGAGTCAATTAATCATTAAATCTCACGAAATTAAGGATTTGTAGAGGATAATTAATTGATTGGGTGAGATGGGTGCTCATGGGGTGCTCACACAATGACCTTCCCCTTTCGTACCTAAATTTCTGAGTTGAGAATATTTGGTTATAATAGATTAGTGTCTATATTTTTAGAGTTAAAAGGTTTCTTAGTTCCCCATAAAAGACTAAGTGGTAACTCTTTGTTGTGAATCGATTTATTTTGATAACTTGTGGGACAACGATTGTGGGATAGACAATTCATTATCATTGTAGATCATATAATTCAAATACGATGTAGGATATTAGAGTTTGGTACAATGTGTGAAAATGCACCCTAATAATAAAAAAGGCACGACGTCCACAGTTGGCAACTCCGCTGGAGACTAAGAGAGTTTAACTTGAAAACTTTTATTTTATGAGATTTGTATGTTTAATTGATTCATTGCATTGCATCATTATGAGCTCAATTTTACCCCGTTTTGTTGCTCAATATCCCGGATAGCCTGCCTCTCATGGGCTATGTTGATGTCAACAAGCAAGCATTAGAGTTTGGCCATTACGTACTGTTTGATCGCCTCCCTTGCACATCCAAGGTGGTCTGCGAGAGATATATAGATAGCAATAGTCGGTGTATCCTTTTGACTAAACCTACCATTTGCATGTAACAAGCAATACAACCTTCCAAACTAGAACATGATGCTTCCCTATTTAGGATTATATGTTGCCTTGTATGATTTAGTGGAACTTAGATCTCATTTCTAAAATTAGGACAGAAAACCATTACCCCCCATACCATTGAATGCAAATTATGTGCTTACGGATTCTTTCTGTGTGATTATGGAAATCAGTATCAAAGGATCTGTAGAATCTTGGCCTTAAGATCATTTGGGAGAGAAATTCAGTTGTATATGGTAAGTTTTGAACAAGAAGCAACCATTTAATGAAGGCCTTTGTTTGCTAGGAATTCAACAGTCATTACACCAAGGAAAGAAAAAGATTTTCCAAGTTGAGTGATATAACGGTTATGGTTTAGACCCAAATCATTTCATGCTCTTAGATTCGGGATTCTGTACCTTTGATTGTTATTTATGTCCTTTACCATCTTGTTGGTAGTTGAGTTGAGCTGTTGGTCGTGTTTGGAATAAGATGGGAGTTAGTTTTTCAAAAGAGTTGTTGTTCAGTTTTCTTCTTGTTCGCTCGAGTGGTGTTTTGGTCGCTCCAGCGGTCTTTGCAATCTCTCAATATTTTTGCAAGTCTGCATAAATTCTAGGAGTATGATATCTTTGCTCGAGTGGTCTTTCTTGCACTCAAGCGGTCTTCTGCAGTCTGCAAAACTTCTGAGAGGGAATTATTATGTGCTCGAGTGGTGTTTTGGTCACTTGAGCGGTGTCACTTATTGTGTCTAACGCTCGAGTGGTGTTTTGGTTGCTCAAGCAATCTGTGCGTATATTAGTTTGGGAAAAGGGGTTTTTAGATCAGTTTTTCTATAGCGATCCCAATTTTGACCTGACCTTTGTTGTATTCCGGACTCGGGTTTCATGGTTTAATATTGTATCCATGTCTTGTTTTCCTCCTTTAACTTTTTGAATTTGGGTTTTGGAATATGTTGGTGTGGTGAAGTGGTTTTAGAAATACTCTTCAGATCCTGGGAGACGCTAGTGATCCTCAGCTAGTCACCTAAAAAGATACAAACACTCCGGTCGGGGGTGCCGGAATTAGCACTCCGACGGACAAGTCAGTTCAGACACTCAAGATAGCTTGTTTACTAAGTTAAGTGAAGTGATTCATACATACCTTTCTAAATCTTTGGTTCTTGTATTTATACTTGCTTTCTGGGCCTTGGGGCCTGAGCCTACTTTTATCCCATTCTCCTTTTATTTATTCGGAGCTACTAACCTCCGGCTATTCGGCCTTCCTAACGTATTCGGTATCCTAGTCACGCAATATGAAGCCGAATAATATCTGATTTCTGGGGTACGCACCTTCTGACTCTTCTATTTATTCGACTCCCACAATTGCCCCCCAAGCACTTTACCAACGACAGTTGGCTGGAGTGCTTGGTTCTGAATTTCGAAAAGTCAAAGCCGAAATTCGGCGGTTGGCCTCATCCTCATGCGGATATCTAAGCGCACCCCTTTCGGTTGTCGTGTCGACTTCCCGCCCCTTCGTACGTGTCCATTTATTGCGATTTAAAATTTTGACGTCCTTTCAAGTATGTATTTTATGACGCTCGTCGCTGGATTGCCTTTTGAATCTTCCCTACAACTCTCTTCTCCGATATCCTCTTCGTCCTTTGTAAGTTCTCTCCTTCCTTGCTTTGAAGACTCTTTCTGGTTTATTCCTTCCTTGGCATATTCTTATAAACTGTAGGGTATGGCGAAACATTTAAAAGACCTTCTCTCGTCAGATCGAATTGCTGGCTTTAAACGCCACTTCTCCATTCCTGATGATGTCCGTCTATCGCTTGTGGCAGACGGCACTCTTGATATGGAGAGGGAGGACAAAACCACGATTGTCTTTCCTCTTTTGTCAATTGCAGAGGGTGGAGTCCGTTTTCCCCTTCACCCGTTTCTTAGGGCTGTGCTTTGCCATTGAGGTTTAATCCCTTCCCAACCCAATGTGAATTTCTTTAGAATTATAATGAGGGTTATAGCGTTCGACCGTCGCCTTGGAATTAACCTTGGCATTCCAGCCATCCGGCATTGCTATGCCTTGGCTAAGTCTTCTGGTCGGCACGGGCATTTCTTCCTTAGGGCCAAGGATATCGACCATCAGCTAATTACTATGCTTTCCAGTTCTGGAAAACGAGTTGATAATGTTATGGTCGCTGTCCAGGGTAATTGGGAATTTGGCGAAGGGGAGGATCACGTCGACCCTGTCCTAGACGGAGGGGCGAGCCAGGTGGCCGATTGCCTTCTCGCTTTTATTATTTGTTCATTTTTGTTGTAAAGCCTCTTCTTTGAAATGTTACGGCTTGGCTTGTGCAGGGAACGATTTGAAGGAAGTCCTGTCTTCAACTTACGACGCTGTTCTTTCGGATATCAAAGTCGCGCTCAAGTATTTCGGCCGTCGAAGTCTTCAGAAACAAGGGAGGGCTGCCCACATTCTGCTTCGTTACGAGCCGACATATACGACTTTCTCGGCGGCGGAAAATATCCCGGTTCCGGAGGGTGAAGATTCTCTTATCGCTCTTATTTTGTCCGACTTCAAAAACTTGAGGCAGGTTGGTTTTGAAGGGTCTGATTCGGAGCGGGATGTAGCTAATGTTACCGAATCAGATCAGTCCGAAACCAAGTCTGACGAGGTATTGAATTCGGCCGATCCTCCATCCACTTCGGGCCGAGGTGATCTTTCACTTGACGGCGTTTTTCATGCTTAGAGGATCTTCCCGCGCAGGCCCCGAAGACATGGCCGGTTAAGCTTGACAAAACTTGCCAGGAAGGCGAATGCGGAAAGGTTGGCCGCGTGGCGAAGAGCGGAGGCCCTTCCGTCTGAAGTACCACCCGCCACCGAATCTCAACTCTCCTTGCCTATTAGCGAATTAGAGTCCTTGCGCGTTATTGAGGTGGGGACGACAAAAAATCGGAATGCCGAATCTACTTTGATCGTGCAGGCCGGCCAAGAAGTTGAGGAAGAGGCAAAGAAACGCCCTGCCGAGTTTGAGGCCGGCTCAGAAGAACAAGGCGGCAAACGTCCTCGATTAGAGGGATCGAATGTGATCGTTCCTTTTGTCATTCAGCCGATGATAAAAACATGCCGGTTTCTTCTGATGCTTCGGCGCTTAAAGATCCAGAAGTCGCATTCAGCTTGGCTACGTCCGTGTCGTTGCCGTCTGACAGGGAGGCTTTTCGGGTGGAACCAGATTTGAATGCGACAGCACTAGCTGCCCAATCGGCACTTTTGGTACATATTCGGACTTTGCTTCACTTCATCCAAATATTGTTGAAGTTATGGTTTTAAATTCTTATTTTGCAGACCGTCGGAAGGATAGACGATATGGGCCGTCGCCATCGCGACGCCGTCAAACAGATTTGTCGTTTACGAAAGGAAGTTGAGGGCCAGAGGAGAAAGGCTGAGGTCGAAGCTTTGAGGGCGAACAAGGAAGCCTCAAGGGCCTAGGCCGAGATGGAAAGGGCTCGTAGCGCAGATCAATTGAGATCGGATGCCGAGAAGAAGGCGGACGCGAGCGAAGATGCGCTCAAATTGGCTCAGAAGGCGGTCTCCAAACTAGAGGCTGAGTTGGCTGAAATGAAGGCGGCGAAGGAAACAGCCGACTCAGAGTCTTCCAAAATATTCGAGGCCGGGAAAAATGCTGGACTCGCCGAGTATTTGGACCAAGTCCCCAAGTTTGAAAATCGGGGATTCAAACATGGCTGGCACAAAGCCCTTGCTGCTGCTAAAGCTTCATTGATTATGCCAATACCACATGAGCAAGTGGATGTTGAGCCATTGGAGTCTGATTCCGATGGCTGATCTGGGCGACTGACATAGTTTTTAGGATGTCGAATGTATTTTTACAGTTTTTAATTTGGTATTTTTCATGTGTTGCTACAGTCATAGTTGTTTTTTTTTTTGCTAGGCATTTTCATGCGGGCTTGTAGCTTTTTGTTTAGTAATTTGCGTATATAAAATTTCATGAGTTATGCTCAACTTGCTAAGGAAAATGTTGTTGATGAAAAATGTTGTTGATGAATGATATTGCTTTCGGTTATGGTTAGATCGGCTGTTTAGCTTAGGTATTTGGCCGACCAGATTAATAAATCTGCCCTTGCCTTCGCCAGGGCGCGAGCTTGGGAAGCCCAATGGGCCTAACTCGTGGGCTGGCTGAGGCACAGATTGATCGGCGCTTGTGCTTGAAAACATGGCTGACCAGATTAGTAAATCTGCCCTTGCCTTAGCCAGGGCGCGAGCTTGCGAAGCCGAATGGGCCTAACTCTGGGCTGGCTAAGGCACAGATTGGTCGGCGCTTGCGCTTGAAAACATGGCCGACCAGATTAGTAAATCTACCCTTGCTTTAGCCAGGGCGCGAGCTTGTGAAGCCGAATGGGCCTAACTTGTGGGCTGGCTGAGGCACAGATTGGTCGGCGCTTGCGCTTGAAAACATGGCCGACCAGATTAGTAAATCTGCCCTTGCCTTAGCCAGACCAGATTAGTAAATCTGCCCTTGGTTTGAGAAGCCGAATGGGCCTAACTCGTGGGCTGGCTGAGGCACAGATTGATCGTCGCTTGTGCTTGAAAACATGGCCGACCAGATTAGTAAATCTGCCTTTGCCTTGGCCACGGCGCGAGCTTGCGAAGCCGAATGGGCCTAACTCGTGGGCTGGCTGAAGCACAGATTGGTCGGCGCTTGCGCTTGAAAACATGGCCGACCAGATTAGTAAATTTGCCCTTGCCTTAGCCAGACCAGATTAGTAAATCTGCCCTTGGTTTGAGAAGCCAAATGGGCCGGACAATTGTCATCCGACTTTTGACGTTTGGGATTACTGACGTTGCCTCGGGAGAGCTGCATACATTGGAGGATAAATGGGGCAGGTGCACGCCAGAGGCCCTACTTATTTTCATTTAGGCAACTTCGGAGGGACGAAGATTGGCTGAATTAGACGCCGCAATGAGTCGCAGTAGCGAGCCTATGCGTACGGGATGAAGAACGTCCAAGGATGGGGAAACACAGCAGCCCCTTAGTCGTCGAAGCAGATCGCCCCGAAAGGACAGGCAACAACGGGGAAATTCTCCGCGCCCGCGATTGAGAATCTAGCCTGATACGACGCCACGACCGTTGAGTTTTGTGGTTTTTGTGAGGAATAGACCAATGACGGAGGCAGATTCTATCATTAAAGACCCAGGTGTGGCAGTCGAGTTCACTCGACAGATCTTCCCGCCGGAAGTCCAACAATCGATGGTCAGACGTGAAGATTTCGAAGTATTTCGAGACGGCATACATGGCGCCGTGAAAGGACTATATACTGCTCATGAAGTCTCCATGCGTCTGCGGGAAACACGACGTGAGAGTGAGAAAAAGGACGAAAGGAATCGCAGTCTGGAGATTCGCGTGGAAAAGGCTGAGCGTGAACTTCGGGAGCTGAAGAATGTTCAAACGAGCGCGTCGGTGGCGGCCGGTCAATCTAAATTGGACATTGAGGAGAGAGTGACCCAACGGACCTCGGGTTATGCAAAGGGGTTTCAGGAAGGCCTGAAAGGCCGGGATAGAGAAGACCAAACGAGACCTTGCCGAGGAGGTCTGCCGATGTGAAAATCGTGGATTTAAGCACGGCTGGATCAAGGCCCTTCAAACCGAGAAAGCTCTCGAAGCCGTGGGAATTGATTCGGCTTCGCCTTTGTATCATCGTCACTACTTACCCTATTCTGATTTCGAAATTGAGAAGAGTGACGATGAGGGTGCCGAATAAATAGACTTTGGAACGCGAGAACAGACTTCGTGCCAAACAAATAGAATTTATTTTATTTTCAACGTCCGTATTTGGTCTTGAAATGTTATGTACTTAATTAAACGTATTATTTCAACTTACTGGCAAGTTTTGTGTTTCATGGTGCAAATGTTTAAACATGCATTGACCGGCTCGAATTAAGAACAATTCTCATTGAATATTTATTCGGCCAGTGAAGTGGTCCGAATGCATCTCACAAATGCTCCGAATCCGGAGACTTTTGGCCAATCGTGATATCCACGAAGGACGCTCCGAATTCGGAGTCTTAATCGGCCTTAAGAGGCTTATTCGGCCCTAAGGTGTCATGCCCCAAAAGGGGGCTCCGAATTCGAAGATTTTATTTTGGCCAATCGTGATATCCACGAAGGGCGCTCCGAATCCAGAGTCTTAATCGGCCCTAAGGTGTCATGCACCGAAAGGGCGCTCCGAATACGGAGACTTTATTTTGGCCAATCGTGATATCTACGAAGGGCGCTCCGAATCCGGAGTCTTAATCGGCCCTAAGGTGTCATGCACCGAAAGGGTGCTCCAAATACGGAGACTTTATTTTGGCCAATCGTGATATCCACGAAGGGCGCTCCGAATCCGGAGTCTTAATCGGCCTTAAGAGGCTTATTCGGCCCTAAGGTGTCATGCCCCAAAAGGGGGCTCCGAATTCGAAGACTTTATTTTGGCCAATCGTGATATCCACGAAGGGCGCTCTGAATCCGGAGTCTTAATCGGCCCTAAGGTGTCATGCATCAAAAGGGCGCTTCGAATATGGAGACTTTATTTTGGCCAATCGTGATATCTACAAAGGGCGCTCCGAATCCGGAGTCTTAATCGGCCCTAAGGTGTCATGCACCGAAAGGGCGCTCCAAATATATAGACTTTATTTTGGCCAATCGTGATATCCACGAAGGGCGCTCCGAATCCGGAGTCTTAATCGGCCCTAAGGTGTCTGTAGACACCCCATTTTGACCGCCCTTAAGACTTGGGCGCTACTGATGGTTTGCTCGATGATGAAAGGTGTGCAGGGCAAAGGTTCAATTCTTCGGCAAGAGAGGGACAAATCTCAACTTCACACCTCATTTTGGACCAAAGCTATTTTGAATGGTTTTTAGACCTTAAAACCCTCTCTTTCAAAACTTTTTTTATTGAATTCATACCTCAAGGAGTCTGTGGTAACCCCACAACGAAATCCATGGTCAAATTTTCCCACTTCCATTCTGGGATTGGAAGGGGTTTGTAGCAACCCTGCTGGCCTCTGATGCTCTGCTTTACTTGCTGGCATTGCAAACATTTAGAGAACGAACTCCCCGCGATCTCCTTCTTCATACATACTCGCCACCAAAAATTGTTTTTCAAATCTCTGATACATTTGGGTACTCTCCTTGGATGCATTGAAAATCTTGAGGTATGTGCTTCTTCCATCAGTTTTTGCTTAAGGTTCACACATTGGGGACACATACTCGGTTTTGAAATTTGACCACCGTATCTACCAAACTAAATCCCGGGTTTCGACTTGGGTCCTAACTCATCACATATCTTCTTTAGAGTTTTCATCTTCCATCTGATGCAATTTAATTTCCCTCAAGTAAGGTTGGTTGGGCCATCACTGCTGCCATTAAAGCTTCCTGCCCATGTAATACAAGGTCCACTTCCATTCTAGCCAATTCATTGCTAATTCCTTTTGTCCTGTAACCAAATTTTGCTAAGGTCCCCATGCTTTTTCGGCTAAGCGCATCCGCAACTGTGTTGGCTTTGCCAGGATGGTAATGGATCTGCAAATCATAATCTTTAATAAGTTCCAACCACCGTCGCTGCCGCATTTCAACTCTTTCTGAGTAAAATAAGGTATTTGAGACTTTTATGGTCAGTGTACACTTCGCAAGTAGTGCATACAGATAGTGTCTCCATATCTTCAAAGCAAAAAACTACTGCTGCTAACTCAAGATCATGCGTGGGATAATTCTTCTCATGGGGTTTCAATTGATGAGAGGCATAAGCGATAACTCTTATATTTTGCATAAGTACACAACCAAGCCCTTTGTGCGAAGCATCATTGTAGATTACAAACCCTTCAGTACCGGATGGTAAAGCCAGCACTGGCGCTGTAGTCAACCTCATCTTCAATTATTGAAAAGCAGATTCCCGTTCTTTTGACCATTCAAATGCACTCCCTTTTCGAGTCAATTGTGTAAGCGGCACAGCAATTTTGGAAAAATCTTGAACAAACCGTCTGTAATAGCCGGCTAACCCCATAAAACTACGCACTTCAGTCACATTAGTGGGAGTTGGCCAATTCACGATTGCCTCAATCTTGTGTGGATCAACAGAACTCCTTCTTTTGTGATAACATGCCCCAGAAATGCCACCTCTAGTAGCCAGAATTTCACATTCTTCTTCAGCTTTGCATAAAGTTCTTTTCCCGGGGTGTTTGAAGGATCAAGCGAAGATGATTCTCGTGAGCTTCTGCATTCTCTGAATAAATTAGAATATCATCAATAAAGACCGACAAATTCATCCAATAGGGCTTAAAAGACGTGGTTTATCAAATCCATAAAGGCTGCTGGGGCATTAGTCACTCCAAAGGGCATAACCAGAAATTCATAATGACCATATCGGGTTTTGAAAAGATGTCTTCTCGACATCATCAGCTTGACCTTTAATTGATGGTATCCGGACCGTAAATCGATTTTTGGAAAAACTTGTGCCCCTTGAGCTGGTCAAATAAAACATCGATCCTTGGCAGCGGTACTTTATTCTTGATTGTTACCTTATTAAGTTCTCTATATAATCGATACAAAGCCGGAGTGTTCCATCCTTCTTTTTCACAAACAAAACTGGTGCACCCCACGGAGACCACTTGGACGGATGAATCCTTTGTCCAGTAAATCTTGCAACTGAATTTTTTAATTCCTTCATCTCAATTGGTGACATTCTATAGGGAGTCTTAGAAATGGGTTGAGCTCCCGGTGCTACGTCAATTGTAAACTCAATTTCACGGTCTATTAACTGCTTGGTAACTCCTCTGGAAAGACATCCGGAAATTCACAAACGACGGGGATCATGTCGGTATTCCCGTTCACCACTTGCTCCTCCAAAACGCTGCATAAATACCCCCGACACCCTTTCTTGAATTAACTTACAAGCCTTTGCTACCGAGATCAAATAAGGTGGAGAAGTTACTTCCTGTCCCTGAAACATAAATTCTGATTGACTCGGAGGGTGAAAACTAATTTGCTTAGTCAGACAGTCTATAGTTGCACCATATTCACTCAACAGTCCATTCCCAGAACAATATCAAAATACGTCATGTTGAGAGGTAACAGGTTAGCATATACCCGAATATCTCCAAAGTGGAGTTCACAAGCGACATATACAGAGGTACAGATCATAGAATCCCCAAAGGTGAAGATACACATAGCATATAAGATAATGCCTCCTCAGATTTATCTAAATTAGGAGCAAATAGTTTTGACACAAAAGAATGGGTAGAGCCAAAATCAAATAATACACAAGCAGAATGACCGTGAACCATAAATATACCTGACACCACCGTTGCCGCATTCTGCACATCACCCGGAACTAACGCAAACACCCTACCTTGTCTCGTGGTATCTTTATTGTTAGTCGGTTTGGCCCGATGCCTTGGTGTTGGTAGTTGGTGAAGACCCTGCTGAACTGGTAGTAGTCCTGTTGCCATTTTGTTGCTGCTTCCTCTGGGGCAATCCCTTATCACATGACCCGTTTTTCCACACTGAAAGCAGGCTCCAGACTTCCGATAGCATATTCCACGATGCTTCTTTCCACACTCCACACATACGGGAATTGGATCCTGACTAGGGGTAGAAGCATTTGAAGTCCCTGAATTTTGCTTCTTGTTTGGTGGAGTAATTGACCCCTTCAACCATTGGCTGTTTTGTCTTTCCCCTTCCATTCAAAAATTTGATTTTGTGCAGCAATATTTCCTTCCGCTATGACGGCCCTCTCCAACACATCTACATAGGTAGGCAACTTCAGCATATTGACCGGGTCCATAATAGCACCCCGTAATCCCCCTTCAAATTTTCGTGCCTTCTTGTAATCCGTGTCTACCATATGAGGCGCGAACCGGGCCAGCTCTGCAAATTGGGCTTCATATTCAGCAACAGTCTTGTTCCCTTGTTTGAGAGTTTCAAATTCAGTCACCTTTTTATCTCGCATACTTTGAGGGAAATATTTATCATAGAACAATTCCAAGAACCTATCCCATGTCAATCCTTGATGTATGGTTCTCGTAAGCATCCACCATCTCCATGCCTCATCCTCAAGGGTAAAGGCAGCCAGTTGCACCTTTTGAGCTTCGATGCAAGGAAAAACTTCAAATAATTTCTCTATTCCCAACACCCACGCTTCTGCTTTCATTGGCTCTATTCCTCCTTTGAAGGATGGCGGTTTCATCTTTTTAAACTCCTTAGTAAGGGTAATGGTCCGGTCTTCAGCATGAAAATCTTGTACTGCCGGTGGAGGTACCGGTGGTGGTGGCAGTTGTTGTTGAGGCTGTTGCTGTTGTTGCTGTAGGGTTTCCGCCATTTCCATAATCATTCTCTCATCCTATCCAATCGTTCAGAAGTAGCATCTTCCGTATCTTCTGTCTTTGTCCTCACCATAGCCTACACAACAGGGGAATCGCCGCATGTGCGGGAGTCACTGCTACACGTGCGGCAAATGCTGAATTTTTGAGGGTTGGTTCTGCTTAAAAGGCATGTGCAGGGGAATTTTGCCACACGTGCGGGGGAGTTTGCCGCACGTGCGGGGCTCACAGCCGCACGTGCGGCCCATGCTGAAAAACCTGGTTTGCTCCGTTTTGCGTGTAGGACCCTCTAATGTTGTTGGAATATATATTTAATGCCTTTTCGATATTTATAAAGTCCTTCAAAGTAAAGCGAAACAGAAAGTAATTTGATATGAAAGATGAACTAAAATGTAAGTTTTGAATGTGTGCAGGGCGCACTCCGGAAGGAACAAGCACATCATCACAACACTGTGAGTAGTAGTACGCTTCACGTATAGCTAATGATTGTCATTAGCATTTTATTAACGCATGACTATTAAGTAAGTAACTATGTGAATGAAACCAAGCATAACTATTATGTAAGTAACTATGTGAAAGAAACCAAGCATAACTATTATGTAAGTAACTATGTGAATGAAACCAAGCATGAAAAGAAATAAGGAAAGAATGAAATCCTTCCCGTGATTCTAAGTGTTTGTAAAACTCGGGGCCTACGGCCATTTCGTATAAGTTGTTATGATATGAAACAAAGTGCTACACGGAACTAAGTGCTACGATGTGAGTCACCTCTAGAATCCGTGTGTGACACCTCTTGAGTTCATATGAATTTATCCAAGGGCGTAATGCCAAACTATGTTTAAGGGCTTCGCGCCACTATGTTTAAGGGCTTCGCGCCACAATGTTCAAGGGCTTTATGCCACTCTATTCAAGGGCATACAACCATTATGTTTCAAGATGTTATGTTTCAAGCCATTATGTTTCAAGATTGAACCTAAAGCCGTTATGCAATTAGTACAGAATCAGACTAATTAAGTATGAACTTTCATATGCATTGATCTATTATGTTTCAAGTTAAGCCTTGTTTTATGTAAGTATTACTATTCACTAAGCCTGACTTACTCTGTGTTATGTCTGTTTCTGTAGGTAACCAACCAGGTGGTTAGTCTTAGCCATGACACCCCCTTTCTTTTTTCAACCCTCGTGTTTTCAGGCACTTTACGAGGCCATTTATTTTGTGAAACTTGTTACGATGATTGGCCTACTTTTTGGTTGCCCATCTAAGGTTGAATGTATAGAACTTCAATGGTTTTGGATACGCCCGATTTTAGGGCTGGGACTGTATATGTGTATGTGTATAACTGCAGCTAAGGGATATTTGTTTTTAGACTTTATTTGCATTTTCTGATGTATGTGATCCTGGCATGGTATTAGTAGCTCAATGGAGATGTTTGTCTCATTGTTGTCTTTTTATAGTTAGTGCTTCCGATAAGGCCCCGTATGTTATGCATACTAGGTTAAGTGTCCGTTTCTGAATGGGTCACGCCCAAACTTTTAAGGGGCAAGTTCAGGGCGTGACAGGTGGTATCAGAGCATGAGTTGCTATCTCACACATGGATCCATTGAGCTTTAGGGTGTCTAGAAAAGATTTAAGCATCATGCATGACACCCTGAAAGTATAGGAGAGATTGATGGCAACGTTATACGAACTCTGATAATGCTAACAATTTGAAATTATGTCTATTGTATATAATTGATTGTTGTGTAGGCTATGGTGAGGACAAGGACAGAAGATGCGGAAGATTCTACTTCTGCATGATTGGATAGGATGGAGAGAATGATTATGGAAATGGCGGAAACCCAACGGCAACAATAGCAACAGCCTCAACAACAATCGCCACCACCACCAGTACCTCCACCGGCAGTACAAGATTTTCATGCTGAAGACCGGACCATTACCCTTACTAAGGAGTTTAAAAAGATGAAACCGCCATCCTTCAAAGGAGGAATAGAGTCAATGAAAGCAGAAGCGTGGGTGTTGGGAATAGAGAAATTATTTGAAGTTTTTGCTTGCACCGAAGCTCAAAGGTGCAACTGGCTGCCTTTACCCTTGAGGATGAGGCACAGAGATGGTAGATGCTTACGAGAACCATACATCAAGGATTGACATGGGATAGGTTCTTGGAATTGTTCTATGATAAATATGTCCCTCAAAGTATTCGAGATAAAAAGGTGACTGAATTTGAAACTCTCAGACAAGGGAACAAGACTGTTGCTGAATATGAAGCCCAATTTGCAGAGCTGGCCCGGTTCGCGCCTCATATGGTAGACACAGATTATAAAAAAGTTTTGAAAGAGAGGGTTTTAAGGTCTAAAAACCATTCAAAATAGCTTTGGTCCAAAATGAGGTGTGAAGTTGAGATTTGTCCCTCTCTTTGCCGAAGAAATTGAACCTTTGCCCTGCACACCTTTCATCATCGAGCAAACCATCAGTAGCGCCCAAGTCTTAAGGGCGGTCAAAAATGGGGTGTCTACAGACACCTTAGGGCCGATTAAGACTCCGGATTCGGAGCGCCCTTCGTGGATATCACGATTGGCCAAAATAAAGTCTATATATTTGGAGCGCCCTTTCGGTGCATGACACCTTAGGGCCGATTAAGACTCCGGATTCGGAGCGCCCTTTGTAGATATCACGATTGGCCAAAATAAAGTCTCCATATTCGAAGCGCCCTTTTGATGCATGACACCTTAGGGCCGATTAAGACTCCGGATTCAGAGCGCCCTTCGTGGATATCACGATTGGCCAAAATAAAGTCTTCGAATTCGGAGCCCCCTTTTGGGGCATGACACCTTAGGGCCGAATAAGCCTCTTAAGGCCGATTAAGACTCCGGATTTGGAGCGCCCTTCGTGGATATCACGATTGGCCAAAATAAAGTCTCCGTATTGGAGCACCCTTTCGGTGCATGACACCTTAGGGCCGATTAAGACTCCGGATTCGGAGCGCCCTTCGTAGATATCACGATTGGCCAAAATAAAGTCTCCGTATTCGGAGCGCCCTTTCGGTGCATGACACCTTAGGGCCGATTAAGACTCTGGATTCGGAGCGCCCTTCGTGGATATCACGATTGGCCAAAATAAAATCTTCGAATTCGGAGCCCCCTTTTGGGGCATGACACCTTAGGGCCGAATAAGCCTCTTAAGGCCGATTAAGACTCCGAATTCGGAGCGTCCTTCGTGGATATCACGATTGGCCAAAAGTCTCCGGATTCGGAGCATTTGTGAGATGCATTCGGACCACTTCACTGGCCGAATAAATATTCAATGAGAATTGTTCTTAATTCGAGCCGGTCAATGCATGTTTAAACATTTGCACCATGAAACACAAAACTTGCCAGTAAGTTGAAATAATACGTTTAATTAAGTACATAACATTTCAAGACCAAATACGGACGTTGAAAATAAAATAAATTCTATTTGTTTGGCACGAAGTCTGTTCTCGCGTTCCAAAGTCTATTTATTCGGCACCCTCATCGTCACTCTTCTCAATTTCGAAATCAGAATAGGGTAAGTAGTGACGATGATACAAAGGCGAAGCCGAATCAATTCCCACGGCTTCGAGAGCTTTCTCGGTTTGAAGGGCCTTGATCCAGCCGTGCTTAAATCCACGATTTTCACATCGGCAGACCTCCTCGGCAAGGTCTCGTTTGGTCTTCTCTATCCCGGCCTTTCAGGCCTTCCTGAAACCCCTTTGCATAACCCGAGGTCCGTTGGGTCACTCTCTCCTCAATGTCCAATTTAGATTGACCGGCCGCCACCGACGCGCTCGTTTGAACATTCTTCAGCTCCCGAAGTTCACGCTCAGCCTTTTCCACGCGAATCTCCAGACTGCGATTCCTTTCGTCCTTTTTCTCACTCTCACGTCGTGTTTCCCGCAGACGCATGGAGACTTCATGAGCAGTATATAGTCCTTTCACGGCGCCATGTATGCCGTCTCGAAATACTTCGAAATCTTCACGTCTGACCATCGATTGTTGGACTTCCGGCGGGAAGATCTGTCGAGTGAACTCGACTGCCACACCTGGGTCTTTAATGATAGAATCTGCCTCCGTCATTGGTCTATTCCTCACAAAAACCACAAAACTCAACGGTCGTGGCGTCGTATCAGGCTAGATTCTCATCGCGGGCGCGGAGAATTTCCCCGTTGTTGCCTGTCCTTTCGGGGCGATCTGCTTCGACGACTAAGGGGCTGCTGTGTTTCCCATCCTTGGACGTTCTTCATCCCGTACGCATAGGCTCGCTACTGCGACTCATTGCGGCGTCTAATTCAGCCAATCTTCGTCCCTCCGAAGTTGCCTAAATGAAAATAAGTAGGGCCTCTGGCGTGCACCTGCCCCATTTATCCTCCAATGTATGCAGCTCTCCCGAGGCAACGTCAGTAATCCCAAACGTCAAAAGTCGGATGACAATTGTCCGGCCCATTTGGCTTCTCAAACCAAGGGCAGATTTACTAATCTGGTCTGGCTAAGGCAAGGGCAAATTTACTAATCTGGTCGGCCATGTTTTCAAGCGCAAGCGCCGACCAATCTGTGCTTCAGCCAGCCCACGAGTTAGGCCCATTCGGCTTCGCAAGCTCGCGCCGTGGCCAAGGCAAAGGCAGATTTACTAATCTGGTCGGCCATGTTTTCAAGCACAAGCGACGATCAATCTGTGCCTCAGCCAGCCCACGAGTTAGGCCCATTCGGCTTCTCAAACCAAGGGCAGATTTACTAATCTGGTCTGGCTAAGGCAAGGGCAGATTTACTAATCTGGTCGGCCATGTTTTCAAGCGCAAGCGCCGACCAATCTGTGCCTCAGCCAGCCCACAAGTTAGGCCCATTCGGCTTCACAAGCTCGCGCCCTGGCTAAAGCAAGGGTAGATTTACTAATCTGGTCGGCCATGTTTTCAAGCGCAAGCGCCGACCAATCTGTGCTTAGCCAGCCCACGAGTTAGGCCCATTCGGCTTCGCAAGCTCGCGCCCTGGCTAAGGCAAGGGCAGATTTACTAATCTGGTCAGCCATGTTTTCAAGCCAAGCGCCGATCAATCTGTGCCTCAGCCAGCCCACGAGTTAGGCCCATTGGGCTTCCCAAGCTCGCGCCCTGGCAAGGCAAGGGCAGATTTATTAATCTGGTCGGCCAAATACCTAAGCTAAACAGCCGATCTAACCATAACCGAAAGCAATATCATTCATCAACAACATTTTTCATCAACAACATTTTCCTTAGCAAGTTGAGCAAACTCATGAAATTTTATATACGCAAATTACTAAACAAAAAGCTACAAGCCCGCATGAAAATGCCTAGCAAAAAAAAAAAAAAAACACTATGACTGTAGCAACACATGAAAAATACCAAATTAAAAACTGTAAAAATACATTCGACATCCTAAAAACTATGTCAGTCGCCCAGATCAGCCATCGGAATCAGACTCCAATGGCTCAACATCCACTTGCTCATATGGTATTGGCATAATCAATGAAGCTTTAGCAGCAGCAAGGGCTTTGTGCCAGCCATGTTTGAATCCCCGATTTTCAAACTTGGGGACTTGGTCCAAATACTCGGCGAGTCCAGCATTTTTCCCGGCCTCGAATATTTTGGAAGACTCGAGTCGGCTGTTTCCTTCGCCGCCTTCATTTCAGCCAACTCAGCCTCAGTTTGGAGACCGCCTTCTGGCCAATTTGAGCGCATCTTCGCTCGCGTCCGCCTTCTTCTCGGCATCCGATCTCAATTGATCTGCGCTACGAGCCCTTTCCATCTCGGCCTGGCCCTTGAGGCTTCCTTGTTCGCCCTCAAAGCTTCGACCTCGCCTTTCTCCTCTGGCCCTCAACTTCCTTTCGTAAACGACAAATCTGTTTGACGGCGTCGCGATGGCGACGGCCCATATCGCTATCCTTCCGACGGTCTGCAAAATAAGAATTTAAAACCATAACTTCAACAATATTTGGATAAGTGAAGCAAAGTCCGAATATGTACCAAAAGTGCCGATTGGGCGCTAGTGCTGTCGCATTCAAATCTGGTTCCACCCGAAAAGCCTCCCTGTCAGACGGCAACGACACGGACGTAGCCAAGCTGAATGCGACTTCTGGATCTTTAAGCGCCGAAGCATCAGAAGAAACCGGCATGTTTTTTATCATCGGCTGAATGACAAAAGGAACGA
>JAPPVO010000059.1:7073977-7231534 GCA_030407325.1 Camellia japonica
ATTGAGGTAACATATTATTTGTTTTAAAACAATTAGCTAATGCTACATTTTTTTTTATTAATAATATTGCTTGTAGACACCCCATTTTTGACCATCCTCAAAACTTGGACGTCATCGCTTGTGCACTCCATGATTATGACTGCATGTGTTCGTTTTAGTGCCCGAAGTCCTCAACGGAATGCCCTGTCATTGAGCCTTTAAACCCTATCCATTCTATGCCTTGTTTTGGACCAAAACCCTAGTGCTTCAAACCTCAAAACCTTAGGACCTGCAGGCATCCTCTGGTGGGCTACCGGCCACCATTTGTGGGCTGCCGACTACCTTTGTGCCTTGTCAGACAATGGTGTGGCCTGCCAGCCATCAGTGTCCTTTTTTAAATATTTTGTTGACAGTTGTGCTAGCTGTTAGCACAATTGGCTGCATCTCCCTACACATGTATGGAGGGATATATCTCAGCCAAATGCATGTTTTTCTATATATAGGGGGTCTCCTCCCCTATTTTTAAGGGTTAGAATTTTTGGACCAAAAATCATCTCTCTCTCTCTCTCTCTCTCTCTCTCTCTACATTTCTTTCTCTCTCTTGCAAGTTTGTGCACATTAGCCTACATGCACTACACTTTTGCCTACACCTCCTTAATCAAAGTTGATCACCTTTGGACTAAGGTTCCTTGAAGCCTTCTTGGAGCTCCTGAAGTTGGTTTTGGCTTGAATTGTTGCCTAGAATTGATCTTTGCTTCAAGAGATATAACATTTGCCTTTTAGCTTGCTTTGCATACTTGTTTTTTTATCTCTTTCCCACTGATTTTGGGCTATAAAAACCCTAGTTTTGTGGGCTGAAATTTGTGGTTTTAGGCCATCTAAGGTTAGGGGGTGGTTCACCCTTCTTTATTCCTTGCTTACAAGGCCTTTCCACTTGTGTTTCCCACTTTCAAACTATCTTTTTTTGGGCTTTTGAACACTGAATTTCAGAGTATTTTTAGTGGTGAAAATCATGTTTTGAGGTCCAAATTTGGAGGGGTTAGCCTCCCCTCCTTGTGTCTTGTTTGCTAGCCTAGTTAGCTCTATGTGTTAGCTTATTTTTCTAGCCATTTGTAGCTTAATTTCAGCATGTTTTAAGCTCTGATTTGGACTGTTTTGCCTCTGTTTTTGGCTGGTTGTTGCATTTGAGTCTTGTATTGCATGCTTGTAGTGTAAGTGTCCTCGCAAGCTTGGTGTTTTAGGCCTTTAGACACCACTTGTTTGAGTTGATTGCATGTTTTAGTGTTTTTCTCACTTAATTTCAGCAAGCATAATCTCTGCAACCTCCCTCATTTCTTGACTCTTTGTTTGCTTTGAGTTTTGTTTCAACCTTGGGATTGTTTAAGCTTGAGATTAATGTCCATGCTTAATGGTTTAATCCTCTTTTGGGGATTCATTATCAACGGCATGACACCTCTCTCTTGCCTTAAACTGCCCCTTGTTTGACACTTCCTTCCCTTTAGAGGACTTTTCACCAATGGACTTAATTGGTTAAAGAATGGAAGGGTAATTAAAATGAGTAACTAAAAGTTGAAACTAAAATTATGCAAAGATAAGAATTTGGTTGTGTTTTGGTGTGTTCAATCGGACGTTAATTGAACACAAGGAAAATTGGGGCATTTCATACTCAAAGTGATGAAATGTGTCGTTTCCTAGGTCTCCATTGCCCTTGATCATGCGTGATAGGGTGAAGGTTGTGAGTCTTGTTTGTGCATTTATTAAACTTGTACATCTTGGTTCCTTAGCTATCATGCATTGAAATTGCTTGAATTGATGGTTTGAGGACCAAGTGTATCACTCCTTTGAGATGTTTTGATGATAAGGAGGGATACACAGTATAAATAACCTATGAGAATACCATCTCTTTGCTCTATTTGTCCTTTGTTGCAGCAAGGAAGGACTTGGCTTCAGTGGCCGGCAACCCCTCAGAAGTGGCTTGCAGGCCACCATCAGTGGCCAGCAACCTCTCACTTCTGGCCTGCCGTCCACCAGTGAATTTTGAGCAGAATGCTTGTGAAGCAGAGCAGAGTTGATCTAGAAGAGGAAAAACAGTTCAAGGGTTATGTAACAAAGGCTTTCGGGAGCAAACAGTGGACGTTCTTCCGGTGGAAACTGAGCATGCATCGGCCTCCTTCACTTCCCAGACTAGTTAATTAGTTTAAATTAGTCATTTGTCATTTAGTTAACTAGTTTAATTAGTAACTTTGTAATTAATTAATTAACGTAGTTAGCTAATTAGTTTTGCATTGTACTTATTTAATTAGCTTAAAGTAGTTAATTAAATTAGTTCATTCTTGTTGTAATAATTAATTAGCTTAGTTAGCTAGCTTATTTATTCAAGTTGTGCAATAATTAGTTAAGTAGTTTAGCTTAGCTAGTTTATTCATTCGAACCCTCCTGCACGAGGGCATCAATGTTGTAATAATGTGTATGTCTTCTAACCCCACGTCTTTCTCCCTTTTATTTATCCGCTTACGATGGTTAGATTAGGAGCATCATGTTTCGTTTAGCATACCTTATTCTTGCATCCATTCATCTTGTATTGCATGCACCGAGGCTCGGCACATCATTCTGACAACATTGTTGTTTAAATACATTCTTTGAATACGTGCTTAGACTGCATGTCGTGAATTGAGTCATATGCCATATTAGTACCTGAGCCTAGTAAATTGCATATTGCATGTGTTGCATTAGACATTTGGCATAGTTAGTAACATGCATTTTTCTAACTCTTTTGTTTATTTTGGCTTGGAGTACTAAGTGAGTTTTTAATGCTTTAGCATACTTGCATGAGTGTGAGTGACTGCCATGTTTAGCATGCTTGCCATGAGGCTAAGTGCTTAATCAATAAACTGCTTGAATGCTTGTGGATAAAGGCTTGTTGCTTGAATTGGAATGATTCAATGAATGTATGTTTAAGCCCACTTTGTCAAGTGGCAAATTCACGAACTTTAAGCCCACTTTGTTAAGTGGTAAAATCAAACCCTTTTCGAAAAACAAACATGAAATTGAATTGTTCCAATTTAAGCAAATAGTCTATACTTGTGTGTGTGTGCATCACGTAGTAAATGCTAGTCTAATAAATCGAAACAAGAGCATATAGTGTTGATAAAAATCATATCATGATTAGTAGAGGCCGATCATTGATCGGTCGAGCGGGGGTACTCATTTCATGACCTTCCCCTCTCGTACCTAAGTTCCCGAGCCGAGACAATCTTGGTCATGACGGACACGTGGCCTTTAGCACGAGTCATGGGTTTCCTAAATTTCCCAAAATATTTAGGTGGCAACTCTGTATCTGGCAAAGCAATCCAATTTTGGCATTTTCGATTCAAAATCAATTTTCCAAAAGATTTGTCGAATTTGGACTCTTTGGTGATTATCTATTTCATATTGCACTTGTGAGATTAGATTCAGAACTACGGGAGTCCGAACTGTAGGGCTTATTTCACCTTCCTAAAGGGGCCCGGAAAAGTCGATCTACATTGTTAAGCTTGCATTTTATACTTTTAATGCAGGGAATTGAAAATGGCAAGGAGCCTCACATTGTACATTTTTACAAGACCTCACATTAGAGTAAGAAAAAGAATGATTGGATTGAACCAGTTTGTGGGGTGTTACATGTAAGTATACCTTCACTATATTTGTTATTCATATTCCTATATAATGCTTAACTAGTTAGTGTACTTGTAAAATATAGTAACTACTATTTTTTTTTTTTTTTGGGGGGGGGGAGATTAATTACATGTTAACTCCTTCTAGTTTTACTCAAAAGCACTTTACCCACGTGAAGTATAAAAATATATACATAACGTCCTTGTGATTTGGAGTAAGACCTGTTAAACCAAAATTACAAAAATACATCAATAAGCTTAACACTACCAAACACAAGTAATGGAGTACATTTGGACATCCCTATTGTTCAGAAACCATGTCCCAGGGGTTAGGGAACTTGGGAAGTGATACACAAACGGAACCTGAACAACCATTTTAGGCTTCTAGCTATACATGACTTGAGTCTGCAACATATATCCATAGCAACAGTATGGCAGTAGTAGCAATATATGCCAATTGCAGCAACACAACAATAGCTATTGTAATCATTAAGCACACCTATATGAGCATAAGAAGTATTGCAATAGTAGCTGCAGTCTTTAAGCACCCATAGGAGTAGGTATTAATACTAGAGACCAAATTAATCACCAAACCAGTCCCAACATCTTTAGATGAACCTGTCTAGAAAATAGGTTCAGTGATGAATTGCCAATAGATGGAATTGTGTGCCTCAGAATAGGCCATCTAATTTATGATACAAGCTGAAATTTTTTATACAAAGAACAAAGAATATTATATATGATTATAATCAGAACATGTACTTTGTGTATCAAGACAGTGTAATTAACCCTTAAAAAATAAATAAATAAATAAATAATTGACAGGAGAAGATGGACCAACTTCGTGAAGATGCTTCACAGCCTGGAGCAACCTCGATGACACAGGAGCAAATTTCTGTTCAAGTCCTTGGGAAGAGGTCAGGGTATTTGAAAGGTTTTGGGGTTGGTCCAAAGCCACTAGGTCACAAGCGCATGAGAAGAGGTTAAGGGACTTAAAGAAGTGGTAGCATCACCAAAAAAGATAATTCAATCTTATGAAGGACACTTTGAGCAGTTTGAACACTTTATGATACAAATGCAGGGCGATCATACTGGATACGACTCTTTTCATGAGTAAGTACTTTAAATGTTATTACATATATAAGTGCTTTTAAAATAGTAATATTTTATGACTAACCAATTTCCCTTTATACATGTTGTTGAAGTGACTGTTAATATTTGTTCCATGAAAGATAACTTTAATTTTCTAATCAGGATCCAAATCCTTAAATATGTAATGAGTTTGTATCATGGGGAGGAAACTTAATATATGTTAAGTGAAATCGAATATGTTAAAATCATCATCTTTATACAATATGTTAAGACGTGATCATGACATTCAAAAGGTTCTATGTGATTGCTAATAAGGCTCTGTGTGATTGCCAGTTTGAGAGTGGAATTAGATCCACAGAATTTTACAAAATTAAATAGAACAATAAGAAAAAATATTATTATTAACAACGCTTTCTTCATTTTTTTTCCCTTGCAGGTAGCTAGAGGTGTAGTGATGCGTGTTTATGGACATGATCAGTTTGCCGATGCATGAATTCTAAGTTATGCTTGTATGTGGACCTTTTGATATATTTCGCATCTGACAAATATGACATGCACTTGGATATATGAATGGTTTTTGAAATCTTTGATAATTTTCTCATATATGTTTTTGATTTGGTGAATATTCATTGTAAAGTCAATGGGTGGAAGGATGGTAATTTTGGAAAGTAAATGGATGGAAGGAAGGTAATTTTGTAAAGTAAATGGATGGATAGATGGTTATTTTGTCAAATATTAATGTGTTCATGTTGACAGGTGGTAGTAATTAGATGGATTAATTATTATTTTGACTTCCTTTTGATGGTCTTTTGTTTGTAGATTAGATTGTTGATGAATTGGTATGTTGAAATTAATTGGATGGACATGAATTATGCATTAATTATAAATGTATTACATGTATTACAAAAAAAAAAAGCAACATTACATTGACAAAAATGCTATTTAAAATTGAAAGTTTTTTTTGCGACCAATAAAATTGTAGTCGCAATAGGTCCTTGACAAGCTTGTAGTTGTGCTAGACTTTTCATGACTAACATAGTTTTGGTTGCCAAAAACCACATTTCAGTGACTAAAATTGGTGGTCACAATTGTCACCTTTCAGCGACTAGATTTTTTGTCACAAAATGAACTATTTTCGAGAAATTGAGCTACTTTCCGCGACCAACATATCTGGTTGCAAATAACTACTTTCCGTGACCCACTTTAATTTTGGCCGCCAAAAACCACCTTTCAGTGACTAACATCTGTGGTCACAATTGTTACCCTTCAGCAACTAGATTTTGCATCACAAAATGAGCTACTTTCTGCGACCAAGAATATGGTCGCGAATACCTACTTTATGCAACCAACTTTAGGTTTAGTCGCCAAAAACCTTTTGTGACTGGCTTTTAGCGACTTCATTATGACCAACTTTTTTTGGTCTCTAAAAATAATTAGCGACTACATATGAGCTTTCTGCGACCAATTTTTTGGTTGCTAAAAGTGTTCTTTCTTGTAGTGCCCATTGTGGTAAAAACCACATCCCACGATTTCAAAGTATTCAAACCCAGTAGCTCTGATACGAAGTTGTCATGCCCCAAAATAATTAACATTAACCCATTACTTAACAGTGTTACTATGAATCATCGATCTCATATCTTCCATTCATTATATCTTTGATTGTTACAAAAGGTGACACATGCAATATCTATTCACAAACCCTATATTATGAATCTATAGCATATGGCATGGATACAAGAGTAGAAAGGAAATAAAAATCAAATAAAAGAAATGCCCTAATGGCTTTAAACTTTCAAAGGCGATGCTTGGTTACAACATAATGAGTTTAAATTCAATACAAGCCCGAGACTTGAACAAAATATTTGCATCAAGAAAATAAAAGAAACCTTAAGCCCCTATAGACACCCCATTTTGATCTCCCTTAAGACTTGGGCGCTTCATTGCGAACACTCAATAATGAAATGTTATGCTGTGCAATCTCTCAAATCTTCAACAAAAGTATTTGGTTTCGAGCTTTAAAACCTAAACCTTGCACCTCATTTTGACCAAAACCTTCTTTTTTTTCTTCCCTGACCACTCAGAGAACAACAAGCCAATTGGTTAGCCGGCAGGCCACTTTCTTGGGCCGACTGTACAATTGATTGATCAGCCGGCCATGTTCAACGCATAATCTGTATCTATAGCATAGCTGGTTCCCATGCATGGGATTTGGCCACCTGTCTATTTTTGAAGATATTTCCGTTGAAAGGCGGTTGAAAATCTATAACTAGGCCATCTCCCTTCAGAATTTAGGGTTAGAGAATTATTTTAAAAGCCTAGGAGTCCCTTCAAAGCTCTTGCTCTTGATATTCAAAATAGATACACTATAGATACACCATTGAAGCTCAAGTTTGAAGCTTTTTGCCGAAGCTTTGAACATAATTTCAGATACTTGAGGGTGTATAGATTGAAGTTTGCTAACTAAGAAGTTATTCCTCTTTCCAAGAGGTTAAACTTTAAACTTTTTTCATCACCTTTTCTTTTACTCTTCATTTCTTGTCAACACATACCGATTTTTAGAGTTATTTTGGGCTTAAAATGTGATTAAAACTTTATTAAAGGTGGAAGGGCTAGTCACCCTTCCATTGGCTAGCTCACTAGTTGTACACCCTTTGTTTTCTTTCATTCTTTTTCACTTTTTCTTCATTTCATTTGGTTAAATTCCAGCACTTTTAGCACTGTTTTAAATTGGTTTTGTGTGATATGAATTGAATATGGGCTTCTAAAGGGTCCTTGTCCTCCCCAATACACATGCTCTTACTTTCTATGCTTTGAATATCATATTTGCATTGTTGTAATAGTGTAATAGTCCTCACGGATTTGGTGCATTTAGGATATAGCAACCAATCCATTTGAGTTAATCATTTTACTTTGGTTTTCCTATGTATATTGGAACCTTAAAGTCATGGGAGGATTAGAACTTAGCCACCGCACCACAAGTTTGATCAACTACCTATAAATTTCTTACTTTCATATTGTTGTTGCCCACCTTGAAGCTAGGTAGTAGCTTCCGTGTCAAAAGTGTTGAAAAACTCTCTTCTCGATCATTTTCCAAACACGGAAATGGATGTCTCATCCTTGTCCCATGAACAAAAGAGGAGTTAGCAACAATTTTCGATGAGTTGTATGTTTAAAGCTTTAAATAGACAGCTTGATTCTTGATTCTCTCTCTCTTCTTTAAAGTTGTTGTAAGCTCTCTTCTAGTTCTATCTTTGAAGCATGGAAATGGATGTCTCACCCTTATTCCATGAGTAGGAAGATGAGCATACAATAACTTTTCATAGCTTTCATTCCTTTGCTTAGTCTTGTTTTGATTATGCTTTGAAGCCATATGAGAGCTTTTTCATCGGAAGTACTAAAGACTCTCTTCTAGTTCATTTAGAAGCATGGAAATGGATTTCAATCCATGTTCCATGAGTAGGAAGAAGAGTCTCTAATTGCTTGCCTCAATGGTAGTATGTTTCAACCATCTCTTTGAATACTTCTTCTTAATTAGCCTTAGTTTTGTATCCATTGAATATTTCGTCCCGCTGTTTCATGAATCGTCATCTAAATACCCTTGGGATGTTTGATGATTTGTGAAGCAAACCTATTCCCTCCTTGAAAATCTTCATGACAGCAGGGAGTAAGAAGGATTAACATCCTTTGGAAACCCTCTGTTTTGTTCTGTTCCAGTTCTGTTGCAACAGGCTATTCCCCAGAAATAGTGGCCGGCCGGCCATTCTTCTGTACGACCGACCATCTAATTAGGTCGGCCGACCAATTCTTTTGTATGGCAGTGGTGTTTTTTTTAGCAAAACAAAGCAGATCCTAAGATCAAAACAAAACTATTTTTTGACTGCGAACAGGGCAATAAGCAGAGAGGTTTCCAGAGGATGTTCTTGCTTGTGCGTACGCAATTCCTCGCCTGTCATTCAATTCCTTTCGATTAGTCACTTTGAGATTCGTATTTGTAATAATTAGTTAATTCATTGATGTTTGTAATAATTAGTTAATTAAGACATTCGGACCCTCTTGTACGAGGGAAAATTTGTAACACTTGATGTATGTCTTCCAACTTCCATTTCTTTTTCCTTTTTATTTACATGCTTATCATGGTTGTACAAAGCATCATGTTTTCCTTTATCATTTCCATGCTTCGTATCCATTTTTGCATGCATTAAGGTTCGGCACATCATACTTGATGTTGTTATCATTTCCTACTTAATTATGCACGCTACCTCATGTTTTGAGTTGATTCACATGTCATGTTAGTAGCCAAATCCAGTAGTTGCATTTTCTGTATACGTTGCATTATCCATTTTGCATATTAGGATCGTACATTTTGTCTAACTATCTTCTTTTCTTTGGTTTGCCACGGTTGAGTACTCAGTGAGCATTTTTTGGTTTAGCATATCATATGTGTGTTTGTGTTACCATGTTGAGCGTGCTACCATGTTGAACATACTACCATGAGGCTACTTGCTTACTTGAAATAACTGTATGAATGCCTGTGGATGGAGGCTATTTTGCTTAAATTGGAATGACTTTGATTATTATATATAAGCTCGCTTTTCCTTTGAGTTGCACATATTCAAAAACACTTTTCAAGAAAGCATGAAATCAAAGCATTCCCAAGTAAGTGACGTGGTCTATACTTGTTTGTTTCACATAGTAATGTTAGTATATTAAATAATCAGAATATGACCATATAATGTCCATAAAATTCACATCATGATTTAGTAGAGGCCGATCTTTGATCGGGTGAGTGGAGTGCTCAATTCATGACATTCCCCTCTCATACCTAAGTTCCAGAGCCGAGACAACTTTGGTTATGACGGTCAAATGGCCTTTGGCACAAGTCACGGGTTTTCTAGTTTTCTAAAAAATATTAGGTAGCGACTCTAAAATCTAGTAATGCAGTCCATTTTTGGCATCTCTGATGATTAATGGATTTTCTAAGATTTGCCAGATCTAGACTCTCATTCGTCTTTTCTGTTTCACATTGCACCTGTGAAACCAGATTCAGAACCACGGGAACCCGAATTGTAAGGAATCGCATCCGAGGGGACTAAACCCTTCCGAGGAGCGCGAAAAACTAGCTACACTTGAGTCCTCCCAAGCTATGTCCTTGGCAGAGGCATATCATTAGCACCTAAAAGTTATTTTCCACATAGTGTAAGCCAAAACCCAATAGAGATACTCTGACACAATATATGAATCTTAGCAAAATCATAAGGTGAATGCACATTGCATGCCATTTTCCAAACCTTTCTTGTTTTCCATCTCAAAACAATGCAATGCCAATTCATGAAAATAATCTTTTTATACAGAAAACAGGGCAGTGGATACAATACACTGGGAATCTTTAGGTACGTGTCTGCAAGTAGGCTATATAAGCACTACCAATGCCATTTTACCGGTACTAACCGCAAGGATCAGCACCTAACCATGCGGGTTTCTAGACTTTCACCATGGACACACAAGCCAACATAATAAAACCACAACTACACTCTTTAACCAGATTCACCACGATATTCGACCATTTTTCTCAAAACCGAATAATTTAAAATGTTCAATGTGTAATGATGCACAATGCACAATGGATGAGAAATTAGTTTCAATTCAACCTAATCCTCATGCAATGTCTACAACAATCAAGACTATCCTCCACCAATAGCCCAAAAAAGATATTTTTATTCAGTAGATAAATTCAAATCAAAAGATACATTTTCATCAATTCCAATGGAAGTGATAATACATATCCAACTCCACCATCATCATTAACATAATCATTATTCCAATTTCACAATATCAAACATCATTTTTCATTTCCGTTTTCATAATTTCCAATATCCAAAATTAGGGCAAAACCCCCTTCTTTTTTTTCCAAAATAAATTGTGAGAAAAGCTTTCCACCATTCCCACACAACTCATCCACAACCATATTCCTACAACCGTTTTCAAGAATCAATTTGGAAAACCCCTATTTTGATTTCAAATCAAACCCTAGGCTTTACCAAAATTTTCTAAACACATGACCCCTTTGAAATGACAAAGAACTAAGCTAAAAAGAGTCAAAGAAATCCCTACATCAAAGTAGAGGACACGATTAGATGATGGGTAAAATTTTACGGTGTCAAAGACACTAGATGCTTCGATCAAAACGAAGCCCTCGATGTGCTCAACATTTTTCTTCAAGGGACTAGGGTAAAGAAACTCATAGATTGAGAGTATTTGGTGCAAAAGCTCAAGAACTAGACAGAGTGTCACACCCCAAACTTGCCCCTAAAAGTTTGGGCATGACCTATACAGAAATGGACACTTAACCTGTTATACATAACATATGGGGCCTGAACGGAAGCATTAAATATTATAAAATAACATGAAATAAAAAGATGCTACATCCATTAAGCGGCTACTATTATGCCAGGATCACAAATAGTACATCAGATAGTAAATATTTACATACACATATACAAACCCTGCCCCTTATTTGGGCGTATAACAAAACATTGGAAACTTCAACATATTATAGACAACCAGAGTACAAGCCAAAACTTAGCAAAACTCCACAAAAATGGGCAGACTTTCTCAGAATGCCTGGACACGCAGAAGCTGACAAAAGAAAGGCAAGCATCAAGGTTGAGGCTGACCTCCAGATTTATTACCTATAGAGTCAGACAAAATACAGAGTGAGACAATCTCAGTGAATAATAGTACTATACTAAATCAATGATCAACTTGAATTATAATGCACATCAATGCGTACATAAATGCAAAAGACATGTAGTTAATCTAATGCTGTAATTAATTCCGAATGGCCTTGGGCCCAGTCTTTAAGCAGAGTGGCTTCAAGCCCAGATTAAATAGAGTGGCGTTAAGCCCAGATTGAATAGAGTGGCGTTAAGCCCAGATTGAACAAAGTGGCATTAAGCCCTGTTCATGCATGTATGAACCCAAGAGGTGTCTCGTACGGATTCTAGAGGTGACTCACACTGTAGCACTTAGTTCCGTACAGCACTTTGTTTCATACTAGAAAATATAGATTGTCCTCAGGCCTAACAGATCACACAGAATGGCCTCTGGCCTAACAGATCATACAAAATGGCCATAGGCCTAGATTGGCTTTAAGCCCAGTTCATGCATGTATGGACTCAAGAGATGTCTCGCACGGATTCTAGAGGTGACTCGCATTGCAGCACTTAGTTCCGTACAGCACTTTGTTCCATACCAGAAATCATTAGGTCTTAAGGACCGAACAATCCATATCATGTCATAACATAGCATAACCAGAACGGATAAATAGAAACAAAATAATCTCAGTTTCCTAAGAATACCATTATACAATAGTGCACATAAGTTTCTCATCGTTTAGTTACAGATTAACACAGTTGTCTCGCGTATAACAGAATAAGAATAGTAACTATTACAGAGAGCACATAATAATGTTAAACCTCCGCATTTATATCGTAGGTCCTGAACGACCTCGGGTCCATATGTAACACAACAGAATTATTTCAAATTCATACGGATACACATAGCTTTTCCAATTATTCTGATTCTTCGGAGTTATCCATACTCGATTGCTTATAACTGAACGGCCTTAGGCCCATTAGTAGCAAAACGGTATGCTCTCATATTTACACTGAAACCGTTATTCAAGAATGAACATAAGTTCCCTTTATTCATTAAGAAACGACGTAGTTTACTTACGGAGAGTAGGATGTTAATATTAACTATTAATCAGAATCATACAGAGATATACACATTTGTTTAATCGTTCATATACGTTAACATAGTTAACCTGCAATTAACAGAGTGCTAATGATAATTGTTAGCTGTAAGTAAAGCATACTACGACAGTACTACTACTCACAGTGTGGGGGCGTAGCGTTAGTCCTTCCCGGAATGTGTCCTGCAGACATACATCACTCGTAAGTTAGTTCCTTATTCTTCGTGAAATCATTTCCTGACTCACTTGTTTCGAATGAATTTACAGATATCAAAAAGGCATCAAATATCGATTTCAAAAATATCTGAGGAACGAGCACGTAAAATGGAGCAATCCAACTTCTCTAGCATGGGCCACACGTGCGGATGTGAGCCCCGCACGTGCGGCGGTTGGTCCCGCACGTGCGGCTGGGAAGCCCCGCACGTGCCTTTTTAGCATAACCAAAACCCAGAAATTTCCCATTTCCCCGCACGTGCGGCCATGACCCCCGCACGTGCGGCGATTCCCCTATTTGTGCAGTCCGAATTTCAACCAAAAATTCAACTTTGGTGCACATATGGCAAGGCTTAAAATAGGCAACCTTAGCACAAGAATAACTCAAAATCACATAAAGGTTCATCATAAGCTTGCTTAGGTCCTTTGTCATTTTGAATTCATAACCATCATCAATCACAATCCAATTATTCCATGTTGATGACCCTAGGTATATGAACATTACATGTGTATCCTCAAGTAAATCCAACATGGAAACAAAGAGTAAAATATAATCCCTCTACCCAACTCAATTCAACTTCCAAACAAGCAAATAACAAGTACAATTCTCCAATTTAGTGAGCATCACACACAAACTTTAATCATAACCCTAGTCCTCATAATTCAAAGAGAATTCTTACATATGTTCAAGAAAGAGCTCATGCAAAGTAATTTTTACATACCTTGAGCGTAAATTTCTCTAAACCCTCTCAATCCCAATTTCCTTGTTTGATGAAACCTTCCTCGTGATCCTTTCTCTTCAACTCTCTTCTTCACTAATTCTCTCACCCAGGAGATATTTTAAGGAGTGGCTTGTTAAGTCAAATAGGTAAAGAGTATAGATATATATATTTAAAGGTGAGTAAAGACAAATTTTAATCAGTTTAATCATTCCTAATTGAAATTTCACAGAAAATCACACTATGACCTAAAAATCATGCTGATCTCAAATGTAAAATCAATTTCAGATAATTAAGCCTCTAAGGCTCTCAATTTCTGGTTTAATCATTAGAATTGTAACAGATTTTTCTCTTATTAGACTGATATACATCCATAATCATAGGATTCACTTCATTAAGCTTAATTCCACATAAAATTTCACAATGAGCATTTGAAAGCACAGGATAAGGAACTGAAAATATACCAGAATCATGTACGAGAGTCGGGTTATTACACAGAGGGAGTAGATCTAGGGTTTTGGAATGTTCAGAGAGAGAAAGATATGAAAAAGTGATAAAAAAAAAAGGTCTTCCTCTTTGACTGATATATGCACAAACTGCTAGACCGAAGAAATGATTGCTCGAGAAACAGACACAATAAGTGACACTGCTCGAGTGGCCAAAACCACTGCTCGAGCACACAATGACCCCCTCATAGTAGTTTCAGACCTACAAAAGTTCGCTCGAGCACAAGAAAGACCGCTCGAGCAGAGAATCTAAACTCTTAGTAGTTTTGCAAACTGCAAAAGACTGATCGAGTGAACAAGAAAAATTCTGGGCAACAACATTTTGAAAAACTAACTTCCTAACCTATTTCAACACAACCAAAACTCCCAAAAGCCAAACTCAATAAACAACAAGATGGAAATGAGTTGAATAACAGTTAAATACACGGGTTCTCGGATCCAAAAACAATAAATGGGTCGGGTCTAAACCAGAATCATTATATAAATGTTAGTTTATATTTAATCTCTTACATTATTTAAACTAACTATTGCATTTTTTAAGTAGACTATTTTTATTTTATTTTGTTACTTCCAACCATATTTTGTTCTTGCATTTTATATTTTGTGTATCATTATTCTCTCTACTCTCTACTGATCATTTTTCTTATTTTGCTTATGACCATTTTTTGTTCAAAAATATTATTTTGCTAGAATTTTTATGTAGAATTTTATACTAAAATGATGTGATAGTGTCATTTATATAATTTAAAACATGCCAATAGAATCTTTGTTTTAAAGTGATATATCAAAACCCAACCCAATCATTATTAATTAGTTTTTGTATTGATTTTAGTTTGTATATAACTACTCTTTCTTGTTTTTGCTTTTTATATCTTGTAACATTATGATATGTGTTAATTGACAATTAGTATATATATATATATATATATATTAAGCAAACTAGGTTGTCTAAGCTCATTTTTAGTGTTTAATCCGATATTGAAACTCTCAAACTAGATCAAATTAGTCATGAACTGATAAACTATAATATAATTTATATATAATATTTAAATTTATTATTATCAAATATTTTTCCTAATTAATCGATCACTTTTTTAGATTAAGTGTAAGATTAGGGCTAGAATATGACCTATAATTTTGGGTGACTCTATCTTAGATAATTTTTTCATACATAAATATATGTCACTATTCATTTAATACTGTTAAACATAAATATTTTCTACCTAAAGTACAATTTTTTAATAAATATGCATAAAATATCACTACAACAAAAAGCATCATTGGCGACTAAAAAATTGAATTTCGTCGCTGAAAGTTGCACAAATGGCGACTAAACTGGATTTAGTCGCCAAAAATCAAGACTTTTGCCGACTAAAATGAATTAGTCGCCGAATACAGCAGTTTTAGCGACTAAACTGTTTGTTGGTCGCCGAATGTAGCAGTTTTAGCGACTAAAGGTTGTTTGGTAGCCAAAAGTGATGGTTTTTGGCGACTAAAATAATTTAGTCGCCAAAAGTGATGGTTTTGGCGACTAAAAAACTGTTTAGTCGCCGATTATAGGTGTTTTGCCGACTAACAGCATTTTTATCGCTGAAAGTGCAAAGTTTTGGCTACAAAAAAAAGTTTAGTAGCTAAAAACTATCAATTGCCGACTAAAACTGTGTTTAGTAGCCAAAAGGCGACGTTTTTGGCGACTAAAACCAGATTTAGTCGCCAAAACTGCTTCATTGTAGACGGAAGTTCATTTTTTAGCGACAAAACAAATAATTAGTAGCCGAAAATTAGTAAATTGGCGACTAAAAATTTATTTTAGTCGCCAAAAGTGGCCTATAATTTTTTTTAGTAAATCATTTATTTTTTACATAAATTATATTCAATATATTTAATTATATTTAAATATATAGTTTTGTATTAATACTGTGAAAATAATATATAAATAATATAAGTTGCAATTATATACATGTGATGGTTGAGTGGTATAGTGGGCTGGCGTGTTGTGTTAAGGCTTGGCAGGTGGAGGTCACAGGTTCGAAGCTCCTGAGGCAGCACAGTGGTGTTTTTTTATTTTTTTTGACAAATGCTTTTGGCGACAAAAAACTTTGGTCGCCAAAAGAGTGGCAATTGTATAAATAATAAAAAACAAATTTAACTATTGGCGACTAAAATGTTAGTCGCCAAAGGTATAATTTCCAAAAATGGAATTGAGTATTGGCGACCAAACCTTTAGTCGCTAAAGGTCTGCCTTTTGCCGACTAAAACACAGATTAGTCGCCGAAACCTTCTGCGACCGTTTATTGGCGACAACACCGGCGACCAAAAAAATTAGTCGGGGAAGGTTAAACAGCGACTTTCGGCGACTAAAAATGGACCTTTGGCGACTAAAAAATTAGTCGCCAAAGGTGTATTTTCTTGTAGTGTATGCCCATATTTTTTTTATTATAAAAAATACTTATAAATATTTATTTGCTTTTTAATAAATAAATAGATCAAATGATTCATAAGTTGAGCATAGACCAAGATAATTTTTAATGATTATGTGAATATCAAGTTGGCTTATATATTGAGTTGTCTAGCTTTTAGGTCACTTCTAATGTTTAACCCAACTCTGATATTACAAGTTAATCCTAATCAATTTTTATGTAAAAGTTATGACACAAGACAATTTACAATTTTGAGGAGACCATTTTTTAGGCTTTACAAACAAGGAAAAATTAGCATATTGACAAAATTGATTTATTACTATCACATGATAAATTAAAATTATGAAACTTATAAAACAAAATTTATTTATATTTTATCTTAAATATAAATTTTTGTAATTTATTATTTAATTTTTACCAATCAAATTATGACAAGTATTTTTTTTATATTAAGAACTCTAATAAAAATTAATAAAATTTAATTGATTCTAAACCATTGTTACTATATATTTTAGGTAAATTATATATTTTTATTTAATTTTAAAACTAACTATTATATATTTATTCACAGATATTATGCTAGTACATGTAATGCGAAATTAGTTTGCTAGAAATATGCTGTACAATCTACCTATAATCTAAAATAAATTCTAATCCTAACGATGTTATAGATTAGATAAATATCAAAATAATTGACACATTTAGTTAAATGAATAATGTTAGTATTGAGATATTTTGAATAAACCCGCAATGAAACGATACCAGAATAATTCATCACAACACAATTCCCACCAGTAGGCACAAAGCATATGATTCGATTTGAACATATTGTTTGAAAAAAAGAAAAAGAAAGAAAGATAGATAGAAGGATATAAAACACATTATTCTCATTTCTAAAGTGGGGATCTTGCTGTCCATTGGGGGCCATCTTGGACTAATTTGATAATTTAAATAGGTCATTTTGTTGGATTTGTCAAATAAATTAAGCATACAACATACAGAATATCAGATTAATCAAATATTGATAGTCACATATTTTTTCATATCTATTTTTAAAAAAAAAAAAAATAGATTGGTAATTATGATTTTGGAAGCAAATTGTCAAATTCTTTTGAAAGACATATGATCGGATAACATAATTAATAATATCCGATCAAATTAATTTTTAATTATCGTAATAAATTCTATAAAATAAATTATTCAAATAATCAAAATAAACCCAAAATAGACCCTACCGAGGGGCACAACAGCAGCAGGCACCCCATTCTCTCTAATCTCAAGAATACAAAGGAAAATGAGACGAAATCAAGTATTTGATATCTTGTTATCTCCATAATTGAACATAGAGAATTTGTTCATGGAATTGCTTCCGAGGTATAATGAAAGGAACAAAGCACTCCTTGTCTATGAAAATTATTTTTTGCATGTTAAAGTGTAAGATGTTAGGCCAAGTAATACATGTCATGTTTGTTTAGATAGATTGGATAAGGGGTAATTGTAATTTATGGATTATTAATTCTGAGATATATAATTTATGGATTATTTGGTTAGAAATGAAGTCTATCACATGTTTGTTTTCTTATGGGATTATATATGTGGAAAAGACTATCCTATTGAATCTAATGTTCGATTGAAATATTATAAAAAATGATAAATGTTCAATAGACTATTTACCTTTTTTAATTGTTTATTAAGTAATAGCAATACCAAATCTTTCTTTAATATTTTTAATTGTTTTGGATATATTAAATAAAAATATATTTTATTTTGTTTTGTTTTTAAAATTAAATAAATTTATTTTTTAAAATTAAATAATTTAAATAAATAAAACATCAATAAAATTTTATTTTATTTTTTAAAAATAAAATTTTAAATAAATTTATTTTTAAAAATAAATTTATTTTTAAAAATAAAAATCAATAAGAATTAAATAAAATATCAGTTAAATAAAATTTGAATAAAAATTTTAAATAAAACATATATAAAATTTTAAATAAATAAACATCAATAAAAATTAAGTAATTTTATTTTATTTTATTTTTTAATTGAGATTTTTATATTTTATTTTATTTTACTAAATATAATACATAATGAAATTAAGTATTTGGAGGGCAAATACATCATTTCATAGTTTAATGAGACTCTTAATTCGGCCTACAAATTTTCAACTAAACAATAAACACCATGATAGGTAGGGTATAAAGTCCAATCCCCTCTCAAATCTTTCCAAACAAGCACAGTTTGCAATAAAGAGCCCAATGTCACCTCAAGGTTGTGGTTCACCATTAATACTTGAAAGATGTTAAACATATGTTCAGTAGAGAATACTTTTCACGATTAGCTCCACACCTAAAAGTTTGGCATCGCAACTCACTAATAACTGTAATTACCTAAGGCCGATTTTGGCACTAGACAGATTCACAAACGCAGTAGAGGTAATTATTTAAATAGAAGTGTATATATATATATCAGAATTTTTATTTATTTATAACAAAATGCTATTAGGTTCCTCTTTGATCGTTATCTCCTGAAATTGGTAAACAACTTCGAAACATAATGCAAAGTGATAGTGTATATTGACACTTATGCTTAGTATTTATAAATTCAAGTAATTTTATATGACTTAAAAAATAAATAAATAAATAAATAAAACCTTTTAGCCTAGAATTTAAGAGGTACTTAAATTTAAAAATTTTATCAATTATGTTATTAAACGAGTTTAATTGAGTATTACTTAATACACTTAATTTTAAATATTGAATCAGGTTATCAATTGCCCTCTTACACGTATTATTATTTCAATGACCCTTAACCTTATTCTTCTTCCACTGTTTCCCTCATAATTTTTTTAAATCTCAATAATCATCTAATTGGGTGACTCTACATCTAAAATTGAGTTTAATTAACTTTAGGGTTTATTGTTGAAAAGTCTAAGGTAAGGAGGGTATAAGACATTCAGCAATGGTTGGTGGCCCGAAATTCAGTGGCTCGAATGGCTCAAAACTGTCAAAACGACGTCGTTTTGGGCGCAAAACAACGCAAAACGACGTCGTTTTGACAGTTTCGAGCCATTTGAGCCACTGATTTTGTGGCCCTCAAACATTTTTCTAAGACATTAGGTTCAGTGAATATTTTTCGTTTGTGAGAGATCCACTATTGGTAAAATAATTTCTTGTGAAGTCTTGCAGGACATGTTATTTCTAATTAAATCCGTTAATTTATCTATTGACTTTTTATTGACTATCTGTTCAAATTTATGTTTATCTATTCAAATGTTTTTCTATTTGTTCAATTTTTTTGTCTACTTGTTCAAATTTATTGTCTATTAGTTTAATTTTTTTGTCTATCTATTGAAATTCTTATCCTATTTTTTTCCTACCTGTTGAAATTTCTATCTATGTAAAATTTTATTTGTTGAAATTCTTGTCCTATCTTTTCGTATCTAGTAAATTTTGTCCTAATATTTTTATCTGCTGAAATTCAAACTTATTTTTCCCTATCTGTTGAATTTCACAAGCCTATTTTATTTCTATCTGTTTTTTTTTGTTTTTTTTTGTTTTTTTTTTGTTTTTTTTTATATATTTATGAAAAGCCATTTTATTTTTTTTATCTGTTGAAATTTAAATATTTGTGATTGAAACATACTAAACCTCTATCTGCTCAAATTTTAAATAGATCTAACCTATCTTGTTGTATATGTTCATTTATTTATTTATTTATTTATTTTCTTACATGTTTTTTTAGATAAAAAAATTGGGAATTTTTTTTAAGGTCCCTGGTATTAAGATTTTATAGCATAAAGGACATTCAATATTTTCATAATGTCTAAGGTCCCTCAACATCGATCCAAAGAAAATTTGATCTAGAGAAAATTCGATCCAGAGAATTTCTTTGAACACATCACAGAGAAAATTCAAAATTTCCCTGGACACATCACACAGAAAATTCCAAATTTCTCTGGACACATCACAGAGAAAATTCCAAACATGGTAGAGAAAATTAAAATTTCACTGGATTCAAACTCTTTTAATATATATTGCAAACAAGTCATGTGAGCTATTTTTAACTTTCTTGACATGTGAATTCTTAGCGTCGCTAGATTGTGGTGAGCAATACTAATTTATGTGCTCTTATCTCAAAATGGCTTGGAATAGAGGCATGGATTCGTAATGTTTGAGGAAATTATGCAAGGGAAATTTCTCTAGGTTTTTGTGAATTTTTGTGAATTTCTCTGGGTTAGAAGGGAATTTTCTTTGAGTTTTTGTAAACTTCTCTAGGTTGGAAGAGAATTTTCTCTGAGTTTTTGTGAATTTCTCCGGATTGGAAGGGAATTTCTCTGGATTAAGAGAATTTCTCTGGGGTAGTTTATCAAATCAATAGAGCAGCAGATTCAACTCTACCAATTTTGTCACTAGTGATGTACCTCAGAAGAAATCATCAATTTCTAGATTTGTTTTCGTTTCTATCTCTTTGCCTTCTACTGATGCACTTTTTTTCCTTTGTATTTTCCTCTTTTATTCCTTAGAAATAAGTTAAGCTGAAAGAATCATTGACATTTTCTATTGGCACGATTTTTATGAGCTATGGCCTCAGAAATTTCAGTACAAGACTAATGGAGTAACACAGGTAGAAAAAATCTCTTAAAAATGTATATTCTCTCAGTTATGCTTCTCTTTTTGTGTAGGTTTCAGTCACAGATGTTCAATGAACTTAACAACTAAATGGATTTTCAGGGCTAGCCCGATCATTGAATTTGTTCAATTCAGTCACAGTTGAATACCATTCAAATATATAGAAATTGGGAAATACTATGTGAGAACCCGAATATAAAAATTTAAGTAAATAATTAAATAATAATAATATTACAATCTCAAATATTTTGGTGGTGAATCATAATGTTAAAATCAAATATTTAGAAGGTCTTTTGATTAATTTTTAAACCTAAAATAAATTTATGGTGAAAGTTTTTAATTTAGAGGCAAGATTTATTATTTTAAAAAAAAAGTGACAAATTAGTAAGCATATTTTAATCCAATAATATTTGTATGTTATTTAAATTAATTGAGAGAGAAAATAAAATAAAACAAAAGATAATTAACTAGAGCCTTTTGGTTAGATATATATATAGTAACCCTAGGTTGCCTAATACACTATACCAGCAGCAAACACAACAGCCACGGGAGAGAAGGGTTGAGAGAAAATAAGAAGAAGAAAAAGAAAGGGTTGCAAACAAAGAAGGATTTTTGGGTGTGTGGTAGGTCTTTATCTCTCTTCTTCCTTTTGTTTTTGTTCTTTATCCTTACTCTATTATTATTTAGTTCATTGATGGAGAGGTTGTAGGTTTATGTATTTTGTATATATATATATACTGTTAAGAAATTTGAGGAGTTAAATTCATGTATAAAGAATAGGTATTATTCTTAGTTCAAAAATTCTGCGCATAATCACGAACTTTAAAAATCAAGAAACCATATCAAACGAATGAATTTTGAACTAAAATTTTTACAGTAGATTAATTACATATGGAATTTCATATCTAAACTTTTGCACAATTTTTGGGAGTCAAAATCTGTATGAACTGATGCGTTCAAATTTGTCCAGAAAATTGGTTTTAAACAGTAAATTCGGGAGTGTTGTTCTCTTTGGGTATAAATCCAAAAATTATCAAATCAGCGTCATTAGAACCGGTTACGAGTCTAGTTTCTTACATTTTTGGCTTTGCATTGATTGCTCGTGTATATTAAGAGAACCGTCAATTTCTTTAAAGTGCTGCAGAAAACAACCTGTTTGGATATAATAAATTGTAGATAATTATTTTGATAAGCAAATCAAGTAAAACCAATTGGGTTTGAAACTTAAGATATATTAGTTGATATCTGGAGGTTTTTGGAATTTTTCGAATAGAGTGGAGTGGGTTTTGTAATTTTCAAAGTTAGTGAATAGATTGGGAAAACTTGTTTAAAACTCTGTTTTATCTTAAAGTTATTTTTAGTTAAGTTTCGATTGGAACCCATGTCTTGGGTGATTTTAGACCTTGAAGAACATGAATTTAGGTAATATTTAAGAGTAACGGTGAGTTGGGTTGAGCCGTGTTAGTGCGCTTTAGTTTGGGGTTACTTAGTTTATTATTCCTTTTAGTATATTTGAATTAGTGGTGACGTACGTGTAGTTTTTATACTTTGTTCAGGGCACTAGTTAGACTTTCATACTTTATTCGAGGATGTATTATTTCGTTTTCAGGTGAGTAGTTTCATGCTACATATTTTTATAAATGTTCCCCTACCCTGAACTGTTAGAAAGTTAAATTGTTGTTTCATGACTAAACTGTTTTGATAAATTATTATATTATCAATGGAATCAAATTATTTCTGAAACATGTGTGAACTTGGCATACTGTAAACTATTTGTTTTGGTCTCATGTTTATAATGATGAACTACCATGTTTTGCGCAACTGATGTGTATTGATTATTGGGACCATATGTGTATTTAGTCTAGAGAAATTATTTCACTGTGTGTGGTGACTCTGGCCACTAGGGAACAGATCCGGGTTGGGTCGTGATGACTCTAGTGCTCAACGATTGTAAGGAAAAGACCTTTAAAAAAAGCTAGGTGACCTTCAATCGGATCGTCTTAGAGAAAAGGCCCAGGTTGCCACCCTGAGGATGACTCTTAGTTCGGTATTGGATCCAACGGGGCTTATAGCCTTGAGAACTGTGTGGCATATTATTTGTTTTTCTTGGTACCCAGAAAATTATTGGTGTTCATGTTATAATCTGTTTTAAGTGGAAAATGTCATTTATCATGTTCTTGCGAGACATGAGTATTTTAAGTGTTGAACTGTGGAACCTTCTTTTTTAAACAGATTGTATTTACCAAACTATATGCCAATCTAGTTTCTGTGATATATATCTTATTTTGGAATTGAGCCATGTTTTCAAAACTGTATTTACTATCCATGTTGCTACTCACTGAGCTATCAGTTGACTTAGTTTTTATCACTTCCAGGTGTTAGAAGGACTTAGGGTGGACTCATGGCGTAGCTGAGACTCGATTGCATGGACCTCTAAGACATACATTTATTTTGTTTTAGATTGTTATATCAAGTTTGTGCATACTTCTTTTTATTTTTATTGAGGTTCATTTATGATTATTTTGATATGTGGGCTGTTTATATCCCATAAGTTTGGATGGTATTGATTACGGTTGGTTTTGCCGTTTATACTTGTGGTATGTCACTGGATTGAGTGTTGATTTATTTATTTCTGGGCTATCATCACATTTATTCTTTATGATTTTGGGTTCATGTTTAGGCTTACGTGTGCCTTGGGCTAAGTCCCTGTGGGCCACGGCCGGTCATGCCCGGATTTGGGGTGTGACATACTTTCTTATAAAGATCTTGTTTTTTTCTCAAGGAAGGGTCGATCGAGAGAATGGGTGGAGGGATCGGTGAGGAGCTCGAAGTTGTTGAAGATCTCCACTGTGCATTACCTCTAGAAGCGAATGACACAGCCAAAGACCCTCGGCGGGAGAGGCGAAGTGGTTGCTTCACCCCAGTTGGCGGCAACGTGAAGTGGTTGTGATTGGGACTTAAGACGAGTGTAGTGATCGGAGATGTTGAGGATTACGAGTGGATGGAGCTTGAATGTCAGTCCGTTGCTCGATGACGACGCCATTCTTCTCTCTCCTACCTTTGATGATCAGATCAGATTAGATCAGACCGACTTCACTCTGTTTTTTTATGGTTGATTGATTCCCAGTATATAGAAATTGGGAAATACTTTCTTAATATCAAATTTCTCTATGATAGATGGGTGTGGGTTGATGGACCTTAGACATCAAAAAATAATATTGTGGACCTCTTCCATTACTAAAAATGAGAGAGGGACATTAGACTAATTTTTCCTAAAAAATTTGACATATTGCAATATATTTCATCATCATCGTCATCATCATCGTCATCATCATCATTATTATAAAAAATAATAATAATAATAATAATAATAAAATAAAATAAAATAATAATAATAATAATCATCATCAACAACAACAACAACAACTTAATAAAAAAAAGAATTAAAAAAAATGACAGAAACAATAGAAGATGATATCTAGGGCCTTTTCCCAAAATAAGCTAAAATAGCAACTTATTTCCCAAACTAGGCCTAGTTTGGGCGGAATTCCCAAACTAAGCTGAAACGCTATTACAAATCACGCTTTCACCAGTTTTGTGGCCCAGCCGCAGAAAATTGATAAAATCGTAAAAGCGTGGTTACAAACCACACTTTTAATTAAGAAAGCGTGGTTACAAACCACGCGTTTCAGGAAATTTGATTTATACAGAAAGCGTGGTTAGAAACCACGCTTTTAAATAAAATTGGTTTTTTTCCAGAAAACGTGGTTCGCAACCACGCTTTTATTGTTGACTAAAGAAACCGTGGTTCTCATCCACGCTTTTAACCAAAATCCGGTTTTAAAGGAAAGCGTGGTTCGTAACCACGCTTTTATAACTGCAACTGTTGATGATTATTATTATTATTATTATTATTCAATCAACATTCTATAATTCGCTCAGTCATCTTGTAGATCTCTAAATATAAATTATTCATATAAAATATCGTATTGATAAACAATCTTAGCTACCAAATTTTATTATTTTAATATTTAAAAATAAATTATGTAATTTTGAAATTATGTTTCGCATCCATTATTTTTTTAAAAAAATGATAAAATTATATGTACGATTATCAGATCAATTTGATATTTACATAAATAATTTATACATAAAATTTTTAAAAACTAAACAGCATGCATTGTCTAAAGAGTAGTGAATTGTGTAAAAAATGTAAATTAAATATTTGCTTAATTTACCTGATATTTTTTAAATTGTTATTTAAATAAAAATTTTTAAATAAATTTTTATTTTGTTATATAATTCAAATATAATTTAAAAAAGATCAATGATGGACAAAAATAAAAAAAAAAACAAATAAAAAATTAAAAATTAAAAATTAAAAAAGAAGAAGAAAATAATGGCCTCGAGACATGCACCTTCCCAGAGAACATTTTGCGCAGTTTCGGAGAGATTTTGTCAGGGCTTTTCCCAAACTAAGCCCCTATACTAATTTATTTCCCAAACTAAGCCTTTTTTTTGCAAAATTTTCGAAACTAAATATTTATTATTCCCTCAAATTTTTGTTGCCAAGAAATATTTAAATAAAACTTCATACAGCATATACAAAATATCTAATTTTCTAATCATTACTATGAACAGGAAAACTAAATAAAGGTATGACTATAACACTTACAATACTTTAGAACGCCGTAGCTAGTTCAAACATAAGTATCCCACAAAAATAATTTGTGGAAATATTCAACATAACACAGAACATAAAATAAAGCAATGAGTACAATACTTAACAGTTACATAGACAAATATTAGACAAACCTTTCACAAACTCATTGTCGAAAAAGTTATTTTAACACACACAACTCATAATTATGGATAACCTAATATAATTTAGTAGACAGATAGATGCCTAATCCTCTCTCAAATCAGCAATCTCAGAGTACGAACAATCAGAGAGCTCAGGGTAAGAGAGAAGTGCAAGATCGTCCTTGATAGCCTTGATAGCCGCAACATTTGGTGTTGTTTCGTTCTTCTTGGCATCCGACTTAAGTATAGATAGTTTCATATCGCGGGCTGGCCTACGGCGCATTTGAGAAATCTCACGTTGAAGTCTTTCACATAGTCGATCAACATTATCTGGATCTTCCTTTTGGATCTGAACTGAACGTGCTTTCGGCACCTTCAATCGATTTTTCCAACATAATCTTTCCAGTTGCACTCGCTCTATAAATAGTGCAGGCCACTTTAGAACTCTAGCGTCTGCTAAACCATATCCTGTTTGATTATCAGATGGATCCTCCACGAAACCACATGGATCTCGATAGTAATTGGGCATGACAAAATGTCGCTTCCCAAACCTATCATGATTAGCACAAGAGGCATCTAACAAAGTAAATGGTGTTTCATCTTCAGCATCGCCACTTCCCCTTCCTATTCCTCTTCCTCGGCATGAACTCTCACCTCTTTCGAAGTTCCTACCCCTTGCGAGTCCCCTTTCCATTCCTCTTCCTCATCGTGAACTCTCACCTCTGCGATTCCTACCCCCTACCGTGAATCTGTACTCCATTTGATTTTTTCTCAATAGATAAGCGATAGTTTCCTAGGGCGAACTGAGTGGAAAGGTTGTGTGTTTACCATCACTCCTTCAGTCCTTTATATAGTTGTTTGTCAACACTATTGCCATGTGGTCGTATTAATGTGACTTAGATGAATTCTAAAATGTGAGGAAAAAACAAAGCATCTAAGTCGCGTTGCACAAAGTCATATGCATCACTGCATGTGAGGAAAAAAGTCACAAAGTATATAATTTACAAAGTCAAAAAGTCACATGCATCACTGCATCACTGCACAAAGTCACATGCATCACATGCATCACTGCATCGCTGTACAAAGTCACATAGCATCTGAGGAAAAAACAAAGCATACAATTTATTACGTTTGTTAAAGTCACTACATCACTAAGAAATGTTGGACGTATCACTGCGCCGAGCTACAATTTATTGTCGTACCATAGCTACTGTGCCCATGTGAATTTCTGCAATTCATAATGGGATGAGGGAGTGTCAGAACAAAACAACAAAACAATTAGACCCTTTGTGTTTAAAACGCCACCTTATGCAGCTCTAAATAGATTCATAAACTTTGAAGAGAAAATATTATAGAGTTAGAATGTATTAAAGATTAATTTATAGTAGAGTTAGAATGAATGGGTTTTTCAATGTATAGAACTTGAAAGTGTTACAGATAAAAGCTAGCCTAGTATGCAGACAAGGACTTAAATCAACACATAGTTAACTTGAAATTAAATTGGTCAAATTTCTCCAATAAAATAAAATAAAATATGTAAGGTGAAAAGTGAAATTAAACATATTGTTAAGGCAAAATAAATTGAATTATATTTGTAAGCGGAAAAGTAAAATTAAATTTCTAAGCAGCTTTGAACTTTGCTTAAAACTTTCAGATATGCACTGAGTAGTAAATAAAAGTCGAAGTGACAACTCCTATAATGTTGATGCATAGTTATTCAGGTCATAAAAGTTGACGTAACAACTCTGATGCATAGTTGTTTACAATAATTTCAAACATACAGCTACCATGTGAACTTCCTGAAGTATCAGTACTTTATTGTTGGAATGTGAGTTTAGAGTTTATAAGACATGAATACTTGTGTCCATCTCCATTTTGAATTTGTGCATGTTACAACAACTGTGTATATGTGGTATAAATATCGCATCATACCACAACAAAAGTTTTATAGCTATTTCGAGCGATATCATCATGAGATATACGGTGGTTGATCTATATTCAGCAATGGGTCGCCATTGGGTTACAGATGGAGATGAATTTCAATACCCATTAAATCCAAATTTGCGCTACTCACATACCGCTGTCAATACCATGAGAGCTGAGTGGGAATTTCGCATAACTCGAGCAAATGTTCTTGTTGAGCTATGTCGTGAAGTTAATATTAAATTTCCTCGCCGGTTAGCCATGTGTATGCCAACTGACACTCCACAGTTGTTGCAAAGGGCATTGCATCGTATCACGACGAAGTTAATCGCATGACCCAACGTTTTCAAAGGTCCAAACTAATGAAGACTGCAAATGAGCGTGCCGAAGATGGGTTAATGGATGATGTGCTCCAGTTCTTCACCTGGAGCATGGATGCTATGTATGAATCTGATATTGAGATGCCAGATAATGATGATAATGAATGAAATTGTTTGGATGAATGACCAAACCATTTATCTTGTAATGGATTTGTAATGCTTATCCACGACTTATCAATGAAGGGAGAAATTTCAATAGTTTTTGAATAGTTCTTGCAATTCTACAAATAATAAATACCTTTGCTTTCTCTCCGTTATTGTTATTTTGAAGAACGCTAATTGAACTAGGCTTTCATGATTTCATGCATTATTGACGTGGAATATAATGATGATACTGAATGAACTTGGTTGTATGTATGACCAAACGTTTTCATTCATTGTAATGGCTTTGCAATGCTTATACATGAGTTATCAATAGGAAGAGAAATTCGTAACGAATCTTGACATGTGTACTTATAAATGTAGTGATTTCATAAACTTTAGGTTCATATAACAAATAGTTGAAATACATCCGTAAGCTAGATGAACAACAACATTGTCTTACACTCCAGTAATGAAGATACAACACAACATACAAATATATATGAAAGATAAAGGTGTTTGATTTCTCATTCCTCATCTGACATGTAGTAGTCAGATAGATATTTTTCATTGTTTAAGACATTATTTCGCTCAATCACTATCAATTCTCAGTTCCTTGCTTCTGCCATTTCGGTGGCTAGCTGAAGCATGAAATGTCGACATCTCCACATCAACATTCTGTTGTTCTCCTTCTTAATTCTGGTAACTACTTTTTCATAGTCACTCATATTTCGTATAGCCATGGTCAATGAACGACGATGAGGTACCGGTGCCCCAAAGTTACGTAAATCATTAAACAATCCTTCTTGCTCCATTACCCTAAACGCCCATTCTACTGGGATACTAGCATAATAATTAGTAATGTTTAATTAGTAATTTTTCAATTTATTATATTATCCATTGAAAAGGATATAATAGAAGAGTAATTTTGCAATTAAAAATTAAAAAGAGTAATGTTTAATTAGTAATTTTGCAAGTTTAATTAATAACTTTGCAATTAAAAATATATATAGATGGGGATGGAGATGGGTATATAATATTGTACAGTGTCATTGTAATTGTTTTCATTTGGTGAGAGGGTGTTCCATTTAAAATTGTCATTTAATATAATTTTACCTCAGCATATAATTGTAAAAAAATAAATGAGTGAGAATTGAAGGATCCAAAGAAATTAGGTAGATGCTAATAACAACACTCATTTTTAAACTTTGTAAATTATTTTGTATATGTATTAAGTAATATTGTGTACTAAGAGTATTAATAATGTATAAATAAAATCACCCAATTTAAAATTCTAATAATTTTCTAGTATCTTTTCTGTTACCCTAACTTTTCCATTTAGTTTAGTTGAGACATCTTGCCACAAGTAGGTGTTTTCTTATGGCCAAAGTGGTTGTGGTTGGATAGTATGAGTTTAACACACATGTCGACATGGCTGCGAAATGTTTTCTAATCTTGATGAGGTACACATGTATATGAATATTTTTTTTTTAATAATGAACTACAATATTATTTTCTACTAACATAAGAAGTGAAAAAATAATATAAAAAATATATAAAGAGTTTTTTGAAATCTTATGAGTAGGACAATTGCCCCTCCTACGCCACTGTAGGTCCATTATTGCTTCCTTGATCATTATTGATATATGCTTCATGTACCATGTACAATTTTAAGATCACATAAATAAGGAAATATTAAAGATTGTGTAACATGTGCAAGCTATGTCATTTGTAAATTTCATCATTATAAATGACATAATTTTTTTGTAGGAGTCCTAATTAAAAATAAAATTTGAATTATAACCGAATATCAAATCAAGCATAACTAAACAACTCTTAGATCATAATCAAAATAATGTCATAATTGACATCACAATATGTTATAACTAATCATAATATGTCATAATTCAGCTAACTTTTTGTTTTGAAGATCTTTTATTAATTTTGGATAAATTTTACAAGAGAATTATAATTTTTTATGATAAAAATTATAATTATTAAAAGTGTATTATGCTATTCTGTGATAAAAATACAATGACGAATCTATGGTGTGTGATAAAACAAACATAATTTATTTGAAACCCACTAGCCACTTCATACTAAAATAGTCTAAAACTTTTTTGCAAGTGATGAGGATGACGATTAAGGAATCAAGCAAAAGATAACAGGTTATCGAGTCAAAAATTTATTAAAAGCGGCAACCTACACAAATATTAATTCTATGATATAAATCTAGAATTTGTTAAAAATAACCACACAAAATAATAATAATAATAATAATAATAATAATAATAATAATAATAATGAATGTGAATTGGAAATACATTTATTTTTTTAGGAGCTTCAAACCATGTCAATTTATGAATCTTTTAAGTTATTAAATCAAAGCTCTAATCTCTTTGATCAAACAGACACAATTTATCCAAAACAACAACTATCTATTGCAACTAACCGGTTGAAATCAACCTATCTCTTAAAATTCACCAAACTAACTATGTGTTAAAATGTGATAAATGCCACTCATTTTATTTTTTTTGATGAACAACAAAGAACCCTTTATTGATGATGGAAAACCTTACACAAAGGAAGAAAACATCAACAAAAAAGGGAGGGATGATGTAAAAGCCATCACATGGCAGCACCAAACCAAGAACCTGTTGGTGAGAGACCAACCGAGTCAGCAACACAGCATCAGTTACACACAAGAGAACCTAATGCTAGCAGAGGCCAAACACAGCAGCAGATAAACAAATCAGCCATACAGCATTAGATACACACAAGAGAGCCTAATGCTAGCAGAGGCCAATCCAGTAGTAGAGAAATGACTAAAGGACTGTGGTTGACTGATATTCCCATCCAAACTAAGAACACTGCCCCATATACTGCCAATCTTGTTAAAGGTGTTTCTATTCCACATACTCAGAGGGACACCATAACACCTGAGCCACAGACACCTCTCTTGCTCTGCATATACACCTGGTTCCCAAAGCTTGACAGATTCGCACCATTCCTTGAACCATTCTTTAATCAATAAAAACTGTGACAACATATCCTCTTTTGATGAGAAAGTCAATATAGCAGTCCTACCACCCCCATTTCTAACCAACACATGCCCCAATCCTTTCTCTTTTAGCACCATCGCAATACCTTGCATCGAAAACTCAGATTTGAACTTTAGCAACACATTATCATACAACCAGCCATGCCCTTCTTCATTTACCTGAATCATATATTCTTCATTACCCACATGTCCCTTAGCGCCTGCTATTACCACATCAACAAATGATCTTTGAAAACCAAACTGATCTCCATCGTACCTTCCTTCAGCGACCTTATCACCGCTACTCCTTCCAAACTGATTTCTTCTCACTGATCTATTTGCAATACGACCATACTCAGCTATTTTGACTTTAAGTTCCTTATCTGCCACCCACAAACCATCGGCTTTCTGTACAGCCACATTTGCGGCTACTAAGCAATCAAATCTAACAAAGCCAAATCGAGTATTGGTATTTTTCCTTCTCTTTTGAGGTATAAAAACATCCTTCACTGTACCAAACTTGGTGAATAGATGGAACAATGATTTCGAATCCATAGTGGAAGGGATGTTATCCACAAAAACAGAGATTAAACCCTTACTGCCCTTGTTACTCCATACTTCACTCCTTTTCCTTTGCTTCACTACTGGTATCCACCCACTGTTCTCTATCCTTCCTAGTTTTTTCCTTTACTTGAAAATGTCTATGAACATAAAAGTTGATTAATGAGAAAGGATTGTGATGTGTCATCAATATAAATGCCACTCATTTAACGCCATATTTGTTGAATATAATACATTTCTCTACCTCACCATCACTACTTGCCACCGCAGGCCACCGCCGACTTTTCCGGCAACTTTTTCAACATTATCAACAATTTTCACCTTGTCCTTATTACCAAACAAGATTTTACCTTGGATCTAATACTTTATACCCCCTTTAAATAAACTTTTCACCAATTGTCTCTACTATTTAAGGATGAAATTAGATATTTGGTAATGAATTACTATCCTGTCAAGACCAAACTTTTATTTTAAAAAAGGTATACCATTTAGCATGAAATTATTTGGTTCTTAAAAATACATTTATTAGTGGCATTTTCAAAATTTAGTCACTAATGCTATATTTGGTTGAGGAATTTAGAAAGGAACTTGGAAAGAAAAGGAAAAAGAGTAATGCTAGAGACCCCAAAAATTCTATCTTTTCTCTTTTCCTTTGCAAATCTCTTCTTGAATATCCCAACCAAATACAGCTTAAGAACTTTTTTATATTTCCTTTTACGTTTCGTGCCCACTCACATGATGAGTGAAATTGGACTCTAATTGTATTTTGCAAAAAAACCTTTACTTTTGATAGTGAAAAAGTTTAGTTCCTTAGTGATCAGTTGTATTTTTGTTTTTCAAATTTTTTTTTTTTTTGACATTTTTTGGTTGATGTTATTATAACATAATGAAGAACAAATGGGGACCACTGTGAAAGTTTACAATGCCAAATGCCACTATTATATAGTTTTTATTTATTTTTTATGCCATAGCGTTACGTAAAGTCTCATATGGTTATGGATTTTATATGTTAATGGGTGCATGCATTTGTACACTGATATGTGTTTGTTGGTCCATCTTTACGCATCAATTGTTTTATCTTTATTACCCATTATGGATATGGATATAAATATGAATGGAAAGTGTTAAAAATTGTTTCTCCAAATATTTTTTTAATATTTAATGTAGTAGTGGCCTTTTGATCACAATCTAATAAAAAGTAAACCACAATGGACTACGATGCAAATTAACAACTATACTTTGTATAATAATTACAAAAATCATTTGGTGCGTTAAGAATTTCAACGTGATTTATGATACAATAATGTGATCATTTTTGTTCTTATTTTTTCTAAAAAATTTGTGAAATGTTACACTGTGTTATTGAGTGACATATAATCACGTTGTGTAGAGAAATCGTGCATATCGAAACTAAATCATTGCAATTCAATTCATTCATTTGCATGGTTTCAAAATATGATTTAACTATAGCTATGGCTAGGAAATGGTTATGTTGTTGAGAAAAACAATTGCTACTATTGTAATGTTTTGAGGTAAATACGGTGGAAAATCCGATTAGAGGATGTAGTTTGAGAATTAAGTTGGATTGAGTATCCTTGGTGTAAAACCATAAACACACTTGTGTGGGTGCCTAAACCCAATAGTTAGAAGCCGATAAGATAGGATTTGGTAGTTCTTGATATGGCTACTTGCAGACACTAGCCCTAGGGATTTGCTTAGGTCGTATTTACCACCTCGTCTTAAATCACGAAATTTATTGATATGATTTAGAAATTTTTAAAAGGATCATATATATATATATATTTAAACAAAGTTTATGATTTTGAGGCATGACGTAACATTGCATCCAAATATGTATTTATATATATCAACTACTCAAACATATATACTTTGTGAAGATACCCTACTAGGTTTTGTGTTCACCCCTAGCGGATTTGTGCAAGAAAGGACGTAGTGATCCTGCCTAGTTGAGGGCATGGAAAGTCTTTGGAAGCAAGAGGCACTTTTCTTTTGTGATTTTTTTTGACAAGCTAAGGGCTTAAATTGCATGGGTTAGTTAACTATTTTGTGTAACTAGGCTTGAGCCTTGAAACATGTTGCTCTTGGGGCATTTTCTTATTGTTTACTTTCTTGTTATTATAGGGGCATACATGCTATGGATTCAGCTTAAGAGAGCTTGAATGTGTAGTACATGTGGACATTTTTTGGTAAATCTCTCACATGAACGTAATATATGAATTTAGAGATTTAATTAACAATACTAACATCATTTAATGGATGGGATCATCAGTTATTTATGTCAATTATTTGGGGGCGCTATAGATAACAAAGTGTAGACTCGACTTTCTTCGCGCGCCCCCCTTTTGGAGAGGGCGCGAATTGGTCTCCTACAGTTCGAACTCCTGTCACGGTTTTGAATCTAATCTCACAAAGTGCAATGTGAGACTGATAAACACCAAAGAGTCCAATCCGGCAAGTCATTTTGGAAAATCAGATTTTAAATTAAATATTGTCAAAACTGGACTACTTTGCTAGATTACAGAGTCACCACCTAAATATTTTAATTTTGGGAAATTTAGGAAACCCTGACTCATGCCAAAGGCCACGTGTTCATCATCACCAAAGGTGCCTCGGCTCAGGAACTTGGGTACGAGAGGGGAAGGTCCTGAAATGAGCACCCCCGTTAGCCCGATCAAAGATCGGCCTCTACTAAGCATGATATGTTGTTTTATAAACCTCATGTGTTCTTATTCTGATTATTAGCTATCTTACTATGTGATGCGCACAGTATACAAGTATAGACTCAATCGCAAGAATTGGAACAAAACAATTCATGTTTGTTTTCGAAAATTGTTTGAAAGTGCCACCCTCAAGTGGGCTAAAACGCAGATTTGCCACCCTCAAGTAGGCTTAAAACATGATGATTTGCCACTTTGCAAAGTGGGCTTAAAACTCACATTTGATGAATTGTTCCAATTCAAGCAACAAAGCCTTCATCCACAGGCATTCATGCATTTTATCATATATAGCAAATAGCCTCATGGCAAGCATGCAAAACATGGCAACACTCACACTCATGCAAGTATGCTAAAGCATAAAACTTACAGTGTGCTCTAAGCCAAAACAAAAACTAGTTAGAAATCGTGCATGATCCTAACTATACAAAATGCCTAATGCAACACATGCAATAATGCAACTAATAGGCTCGGCTATCTAAGATGGCATATGAATGCAACAATTTGATAACATGCTATAAAACATGTATTCAAATAAGTGTATTGAAATTGCGATGCAGTTTCTATGATGCGTCGAGCCCAGTGCATGCAAGACAAATGAATGATGCACGCATGCAAGCATAAGGTATGCTAATCAAAACGTGCCCTAATCTAACCACCTGAAAGTGGATAAATAAAAGGGAGAAAGACGTGGGGTTGGAAGACATGCACACACACACGCACACTTATTACAACATTGTGCCCTCGGGAAGGAGGGTCGAAATAAATAAGCTATGCTACACTAAGCTAAGCTAAGCTAAGCTAACTAATCTAATTAAACGAATTAGACTAATTATTACACAACAAATCAAAGAAATAGCTATGCTAAACTACTTAGTTATTACAACACTTTAACTAATTAACGAATTAATTCACTTATAAAACCATGCTAACCAACAAGTAAAGCATTATCTACATTGCCTCAGCTTTGCTTTAAGAGGTTGAACATGCATGCATTCAGTTTTTGCCCCGAAAAGCCCACCGGTTTGCTCTTGAGAGGCTCTGTTTGCAGGGTTACTCCAAGAACTTTCTGCCCCACCTTACCAATTCACTGCTGGGGAGTGCACCAATGGCCTGCTGGCCATGAGAGCTTGCTGCCGGCCACCTGCCGGCCAAAGGAGTGTTCTGCCGGCTAACAATGAAGCACTGCCGGCCAGTGGTGTGCTGTAACACCAAACTGCAACAGAGTACACACAGAGGAAAAATGAGGGTTTTTCTAGGACATGTTTGTACTGCACCCTCTCCTTATCATCTCAAAACATCAAAGGAGGGGGGCTATTGGATCTAAAGCCACCAACCAAGCATTTTTTATGCATGATGGCCAAGGATCCAACTTGCACACATTCAATAAATGCACAAAACAAAGACTCAAGTCCACTACCTTATCATGGATGATCAAAGGTAATGGAGACCAAGAAACGTGACACGTTTCATCACTATAAGTATAAAACGTCTCACATTTCTTGTGTTTAGATTAACATCTGATCCAAACACATGCAATGCAACACAAATGCTTATCTTGCACAAGTTTTACTTTGCTCAATTCTTGTTTACACATTTTATATTATCGAGCCATTCTTTAGTTAATTTGTCCAAGATGATTGTCCTCTAATGAGAGAGGGGTTAACCAATGGATGACTTAAGACATGAGAGAGCTCATGCCTTTGGCTAGGAGGAACCCTCAAAAGAGAGTTAAAGTCATTGAGCACAAGCTCTATCTCAAGCTTAAACACAACCTAAGGTTAACCAACTCTCAAAACAAATGGAAAAATGAAGAAATGAGGGAGGTTGCAGACCTTTTAGTGCTGAAATGGCATGCAAAATAATACTACAACATGCAAGCAACACATGCACAACATGTTAAGGGCCAAAAGCATTGAAACTAGTGAAGAGCACTACACTATAGGCATGCAATATCAAGCTTAAATGACCAAACCAGCCCTGGACAGAGCTAAAACATGCCAAAACAGTGGCTAAAATATGCCGATATGAAAGCACAATTGGCAAGAAAAACATGCTCGCATGTTGGCTCAAAGCATAACTCTCAAAAGCAAAGAAAGAGTGGAATATGTGAGAGTGTGACAGTGGCATATGCACTAAAATCATATGTAAAATGATGCTATGGTATGCAATCAACCCAAGCAAAGTATGTTGAAAAGCCTAACTCATTAAGCTAGTGAAGAGCATTACACTGTAGCCATGCAATACAAAGCTCAAAAGGGGCAAATAGCCCAAGATAGTCCTAAAACAACTTAAAAGAAGTCCTAAAACATGCTTGAAGTAAGCTAAAAATAGCTAGAATGAGAGGCCAACACATAGCACAAACTAGACTATTAAGCACCGTTGAACTACAAGCATACAAAGCAAGCCTCAAGTGACCAAACCAGCTCAAAACAGAGCTTAAACAAGTCAAAATAATAGCAAAACACATGCTGAGATCAAGTCACAAAATGGTAGAAAAACATGCTCACATGTTAAGCTATCTACATATGCAAACAAGGAGGGGAGGCCACCCCCTCCTATTTTGGACCTCAAAACATGGTTTTGTCACTGAAAAACCTCTGAGTTTCAATGGTAAAAAGGGCCAAAAAGTTTGATTTGAAGGTGATGGAAAATGGTGCAAAAAGCTTAACAAGCTAAAGAGCAAAAAGGGGGAACAACCCCCTAACTCACAAAGGCTCAAACAACCATTTTTAGGACATAAAAATAGAGATTTTCAGAGGTTAAAACCAGCTCAAAAATAGTTTGCAAAGGTGGCAAAACAAGTGTGCAAAACAAGTTTAAAGGGTGATAGTTATATCTCTTGAAGCACAACACACTTTAGGAACAAATCTGAGGTTAAAACACCTTCTAAAGCTCAAAGGAGGCTCCAAGAGAGCTTCAACCAACCTCAGCCCAAAGATGAACCACTTTGGTCAAGGATGTATAGGCTAAAGTTTGATGTATACAAGCTTCCAAGCACAAAAGCTCAAGAGAGAGAGAAGTCTAGAGAGAGAGGATATTATAGAGAGAGGCTCTCAAAATATTTCACTCCTCAAATGTTCTAACCCTCTAATATGAGAGATATAGCCTCCATATATAGCAAAATACAAGCCTTGGTCGAAAATATCTGAATACAAGACAACTGGAGCAATGTGGGAACAACTGGTGGTAAATAGCTGCAAAAAATCTGAGTTTTTACATCGATGGCCGGCAAGGGACCATTGATGGCCGGCACATGATCATTTGCGGCCAGCACTGCATCATCAATGGCCGGCACTGCATCATCCATGGCCGGCAGAAAAATCTGCTCTCTAGGGCCAACTTCAAACGGGCATAACTCCTTCATCTGGACTCCTTTGTAGGTCATTCTTGTATCAAAATTGAAGCCCTGGAAGTAAGCTTTCCAATGGCGGCAGCCTCACATCAAAATTCCAAGTCTGAAAAAAATTATGCTCATTTTAGTGAAGCCGCTCAGTTTTGGTCCTAACCAAATTGATGCCCAACTTCTCCTCAACTAGTTTTCTTCCCTCCTCTCTTATTTTCTTCAACTCCAAACCTCTAAACAAGATTTTTTAAAGATTTTTCCGAGATTTCACCTCTCTTTCATTCATTTCCACTTTTGTCCTTGCTCGGTTTACCGAAAAGCGCAACATTTAACGACATGCGAGGCTCGGAACATCATAGGAATTTTTTTTCAAAAATGTTTTGAAAGAGAGGGTTTTAAGGTCTAAAATCTTTGGTAAAAATAGTTTTAGTCCAAAACGGGGTGTAAGGTTGGGATTTGATGCTCTCCTTGTCGAAGAAATCGAACTTTTCCACTGCACACCTTGCATCACCAAGTAAACAATCAGTAGCACCCAAGTCTTAAGGGTGGTTAAAAATGGGGTGTCTACAGTTGCCCCTCTTTGACAGAGCTCAAAGTCATGAAATGACGTAAGTGAATGTCAAAGCCGAGAGACGACCCATTTTTGACAAGGCCGAAGACTTGGACAACCAAACAAAATGAAAATGCAGTTGGTTGAACCCGAGGGTTGCCTATGTATCCCTTTGCAAGGAATTAAACCAGCGTAGTTCAGGGGCAAGATGCAAATGATATGCAAGATGCAGAGCAGTTAAGATGATATGAAATGTAATGAAACAATGCAAATGATATGCAATGTAATTGAATAATCAAACCACAAGCAGTGCAAAACCACACAAATATCATAAAGGGATGAAGATGCAACATCAAACTATGTTTAACACAGAAAAGGTACCGGAATCCTGAAACCACAATTCTCTTAGTGGAGTAGGCGTGTGCACATGCAGAACTGTGTGTTTCACAGAAACAATACAAGTAATTGGGTGGGATGATATAGGTGAGGAATGATCTGCTGAGGAAAGATCGTGATCCTAAATGCAGAATGCAACAAAACAAAGTACAATGCAATGGATGCAATGGATACAATGAATAAGGCGCACGGCCAAACCACATTTTACCTAGAAAAGGAATGGATGCAAAACAGACCACGTCTAACACAGAAAAGGTGTCGAAACCCTCAGACCACAATTCTCTTAGTGGAATAGGCGCGTACACATTATCACAGAACCATGCTTCAATGAAGGAAATGTATGAGCACATGTCGGACTAAGATTAACATGGAAAGAACAGTATGATAAAACAATGCAGTAGATGCATGTGATAGATGCTATATACATTGCAACAGATGTAATGTAATGTAGTAGATACTAAATATGATGTAGCAGCTAGGAAGTGAAAGTACCTTACAAGGGCAATCAGCGATGGCTGACCTTATGCTGCTGGGGATCTTCTACTTTTGATTGTGCTTCCAAACCGCAGGTACTACTTTTCTCGCTGGCCATGGTCGCAGCTTTCCCTATTCTCCAACAGGGTGACAGACTAGGTTGGTTCAGTATCTAGAATTGAGGCGCATATACGCTACCTCAACTTATGGGGCTAACATACAAATTCCAAGTCGAGAATGCACCCCTGGGTATTCAAACCAGACTTTAGTCTCGGTGTAGACACCCCATTTTTGACCATCCTCAAGACTTGGATGTTCTTGTAGGTTCATCCAGCAACAAGTTTGATTGCTCGTCGAGTGTTCGACTTTCGCGATGGAATGCTCCAGGTTTGATCCTTCCAAACCCTATTTCCATTCTGTCTCATTTTTGGACCACGTGTTGGTCTTTGCTTTGTGATGCCTTGATGGCTTTCCAGCCATCAGAGAGGGCTACTGGCCATGGGATCTGCCCTACTGGCCATCAATGAGGCACTGCCGGCCCCCACTGATGGCCAGCCAGCCACCAATGTTTCAACAGATATTTTTTAGATATTTTTGAGCCAGCTGTTTGCAGGATAGACCATCTGCACCCACATGGATGGCTGGATCTCTTCAAGGGGCTTTTGTATCTCCTATATATAGATGTAGACACCCCATTTTTGACCGACCTTAAGACTCAGACGTCATCAATTGAGCGCTTGGTGATGTTGCATATTGTGCTCGTTCTGAGGTTGCGGAGTCCCGGCTACGAGCCTTGCCTCTGGACTTCCGGACTCTTTTGTGCTTTGTCTCGGTTTGCGAACCAAGCTCGATTTTCTCTGTTTTCTCTTCCTGAAGGGAGGGAGAGGTCTCGTAGATCATCTCTCAATGGCCGTAGGCTACATTTCGTGGCCATAGGCCATTTTGCCCATTTCGGAGCCCAGTTCCCGGTTTTCGGAGCCGTCAGGCCGTGTGCCTCGGTTCGGGACCGCCTAACCACCTCTGTTTGCCCCGATTTTTGGCATGTATCTTATTTACTCCATTTTTAGGGACACTGTGGTCCGAGAGACCAACTTCGTGGTCGTGCACCACTCCCGGTGCCTAACAGCCCACTTTCGGGGCCTCGAACTGCGTGTTTCGGCTCCCGAACCTTCATTCTACATTTTTGGGCTCCGACCCAAACTTGAGATAGTCATATTTTGAGGTCCTTTTCATGTTTGATTAAGGACCTCTTACTGTTTGACATCTCCATCTGTCACTTTCCTTTTTACCTCTTTTTGGGCCTTTTTGCACGGTATTTTAGGCGTACTTGTGGGCTGCGTTGGACTTGGGCGTAAACTACAAAGTGTCTTATTTTGAGCCCCTCTTCAACGTTTTTGAAGGACTTTCGGCCATTTGAAACCCGTAGCTACCACTTTCCCTTTTGGCCATTTTTGGCGGGAAACTTGATATGTTTTCCCTCCCTTTTTTTCCCTCCATTTTCCCCCTCATTTTGTCTATATAACAGCAGCCCCAGCTGTGATTTTTAGGGTTACAAAATCTGATTTAGGTCTCCTATATACAAGCTCTCTCTCTCTCTCTATATTCTAACCCTAAAACTCCAAGTTCCTTGCCCCCTTTCTTCATCACCACCTAGCACCACCACCACTACACCATTTCCAGCAGCAAGGAGGGCCTTCCAGCAGCTAAGAGGCACCATTTTTAGTCCTAGAAGCAGCCAAGGTTTTGGTCTACAAGGGTAAGCACTCATTTCCCCTTTTGAGCTCCATTTTTGTACCATTCCTCTACCCTACTTGCTCACTGTTTTAGGCTCCGACCCTAACTGAAAGGGGCACCCTTTTGATCTGTTCTTCATCTTTGTTTAAGGGCTCAACCCTGCTTGGGCCCTCCATTTGGTACTTGTTTCAATATCATCTCATATGCCTTAATCTTGCGTGCTTTAGCTAGCCTATGAGTGATCTGTTTCTGAGCTTGATATGAACTGTGAGTAGGCCTATTTTGAGCCCCTCTTCAACATTGAAGAAGGGCTCAACCATGTTTGGCAACTTTATCATGCACTTGCTTTGTAATCTCTCGTATTTACCGTAAAATTGCATGATTTGTTTGGTCTGTCTAGCTTCTGTTTTCGGCCATCATCAGGTCTGGAAAGAGTCTTATTTTGATCTTATGGACATATTTCATGAAGGGTCTTTGTTGGTTGGATGAATGTTTGGGGTACCTCATGTTATGGCCTATAGTATCCAGTTCTTGCATGGCATGTTAGCATATTTGCACACTGAGTTGAGGCATGTCATCTACTGTGAATATGCATATTTTTGGTCCCTCATCAGTGTTGTAGAAGGAAATTTTTCCATTTGAGCATCGCATACATCACTTGTTTCAATACCCCTCTCTTGGCCCCCGTTTTTGCATGCCATTGTTGTCCTATCTATGCTTACTATTTGGCCATGTTTTGTACTGTAAAAATGCTATTTTGGGGGCTGCCTTGCTACTGTTTTGCATGTCGTGTACCAATTGTGCATATTTAGTATAGCTATAGGCCATTTCGAGTGCCTAAATTCGCATTTCGGGACTATTCCGTGCATCGGGTGTACTTTGGCCATGATTCGGGACTGTTTTCCCCCACATTTCAGTGCTGAAATTCCATTAGTATGTTTGCATATCATTTGCCTTGTCATTTCATGCTTTATGCCATTGCCTCGGTTTGCGTGCCCGTGTGCACGCATTTCGAGGCACTTCATTTTCATCCATCGGCCTCTTATGTGAGTGTGGCTAAGGCTCTCTCATGTTAGTGTAAGTCCAATTTGCATTTTAGTGTCATTTGCATCCCGTATGCTATTGCCTCGGTTTGCGTGCACACGTGCACGCATTTCGAGCGTCCCATTTTCATCTTATGGCCACTGATTTTGGCATGCTTGCGAGCCATCCATGTTAGTTTAAGTCCATCATTGCATTGCATGTTCATATGTCATGTTTCATGCCTTGCCATGCTTTGTTAAAATGGCATTCGTGCCTTGGGATCGGTCCTCGGTTCGCGTGCATACGTGCACACATTTCGGGAATCCCATTTCCCTCTAATGGCCTCCTTGTATTGGTGTAAGCCCATCTTGCATTGTGTATGCTGTGTTTCGATGCGTTGTGCATGTTATGTTGTTAGCATTGTGCATGCCATGTAATTGCCTTGCATGTTTGCATGTTAGCTTGTATGCTTAGGTTGCATGTGCATTGTCATGCCTTGCCTCTTGAATTGAGTATGATAGAGGTTGGGTTTCACTTGTGTGTTTGATGTGCATTTCATTTGATATCAAAGTTGCTAACTTGGCTTTTGGGCCATCATGCATTGAAATGCGTGATTGATGGCCCGGGGGTCAAGGGCCGTGCTCCCTTGAGTCTATTACATGATAGGGAGTGTGTCCATGCATACATTTGCCTAGAAATTCTATGCCTTGCACTGCTGGTCTGCTGTTGCTGTCAAAACTGTCTTCTGCAGGAATTTTGTGCCGACCGGCAGTATAGAGTGCCGACCGGCAATGTATTTATTGCCGATAGCTTCATTTCCAGCCGGTGGACTTTATACACGGCCGGTGGACATTCTATCCAGCCGGTGATGATCCTTGGGATTCAGGGAGCCTGTCCCAGGACTTTTTGCAATTTTCCAGAGAAGCAGGACAGTGAAACAGAGGCAACAGTGGCATGGTGCGGATTTCTGGGCAAGTCGGACTGAAGCATACATCATTCGCGCATCCCGAGGCGGAGGCTGTGGCCATCTCTTCTTTGCATTTAATTTAATTAGATTAGAGGTCTTGTAATAATTTATTCGTTTATTTTTCTTGGACTGTATTATTATTTTGGTCCCTCCGAGCGAGGGCGAATCTGTAATAAGTGTGTGTGAGTGGTGTGCATGTCTTCCAACCCCCACTTCTTTCTTCCCTTTTATTTACCTGCTTATGATGGTAGATTAGGGCATATTTAATTTAGCATACCTTATGATAGCATGCGTGCATCCATACATTTGTCTAACATGCACTGGGCTCGGTACATCATACAAACTGCATTGTATTTCAATTCCAAATTGGATACGTGTTATTTGTAGCATCCCACATGCCATGTTTAGGATAGCCGAGCCTGCCTAGATTACATCTTTGCATGTGTTGCATTAGACATTTCAGTATGCTTAGGTCCATGCATGGATTTCTAATAAGCTTCTGTTTTGGCTTGGAGTACTAGGTGAGTTTTTATGCTTTAGCATCCTTGCATGTGTGTGAGTATTGCCATAACAGCATGATTACCATGAGGCTAGCTGCTTATGTGATATAACTGCTTAAATGCCTGTGGGTGAAGGTCAAATTACTTAAATTGGGATAATGCATTAAAACTGTGAGTTTTAAGCCCACTAGATAGTGGCAAAACCATCTTTTTCTAAAGCCCACTTGAGGGTGGCAAAACCTGCATTTTAGCCTACTTGCGAGTAGCAAATCATTTTCAAAACAAACTTACAATGTTTTGTTCCAATTTAGGCGATTTGGTCTTACTTGTTTGCTGTGCGCATAACATAGTAATTCTAGGCTAATAACCGGAATAAGAACACATAACGTTTTCAAAATTGGGTATCATGGTTAGTAGAGGCCGGTCTTTGACCGGGCGAGCGGGGTGCTCACGAAGTGACCTTCCCCAATTGTACCCAAGTTCCCGAGCCGAGGCAACTTTGGTGATGACGGACACGTGGCCTTCGGCACCGAGTCAAGGTTTCCTAAATTTCCCATAAAAAAAACATTTAGGTGGCGACTCTGTATCTGGCAAAGCAGTCCATGTTTGGCACTTCTTTCAAAAATCTGTTTTCTCAAAACGATTTGCCGGATTTGGACTCTTTGGTTCAAGATTAAGAACCGTGACATTTGAGTCCTTGAACCGTAGTGACCCCAAAATGAACGGAACGGGACTTAACCCTCCCGGGGCGTTCGGGGACGTCTACAATAGAGCTCATCTTCTTGCATACAAGGGGTTACAAGAATTGAGCTGAGCTAAAATTCTCTCTCTCTCTCTCTCTCCCTCTCTCTCTCTAGAATCCTCTCTCTCTATATTTTAGGGTTGAAAGTGATCTTTCTCTACATATTTGCACTAGCCCTCATAGCCAAACACCCTCATATTGGAGTTGAGGTCTCTTGAAGCTTGGTTTGAGGTCTCAAAGTTGGTTTTAGCTCAAGAAAGTTGCTGATTTGTTGCTGTGCTTTAAAGGTAATCATTTTACTCTTTTAAGCTTTGTTTTTGTACATTGGCTTGGCCAACCTTGCATGCTGTTTTTGGCCTAGTTGTCAACTACAAAAACCTCTATTTTTGAGTGTTGAAAATGGTTGCTTGAGGCCCTTTTGGGGTTGGGGGTGTTCCCCTCTCTTTGGTGGCTTATTTGCTAAGCTTTGTGCCATGTTTAGAAGCCTTTAAAACAATCTCTTTTTGGCCTATTAACCACTGAAATCCAGGGGATTTTTAGTGGCAAAAACTTGGTTTTGGGGACCAAAATAGGAGGGGGTGGCCTCCCCTCCTTGTTTCTCCTTTGCATGTGTTGATGGCTTGGTAGTTGAGCATGTTTTTCTACCATCTCTTGACTTGATCTAAGCTTGTTTTTGTGACTCTTTTAACATGTTTTAGCTCTGTTTTTGGCTAGCTTGGTCACTTCTTGCATGCTTCTTACACTTGTAGTGTAATCTTGCTCATTAGCCTTGCATGCTTGATGTTGTAGCTCATTGTTCTAACATGTGTTGGCTCCACTCCAGTAGGTTTTTGGCCTTTATTTAGCATGCTCTAGCTCTGTTTTGAATAGCTTTGGTCATACATGCCTTGCTCTATATACCTATAGTGTTGTTGGCCCTTACTAGCTTTGAGTTTTAAGGCCATTAGCATGTTGTGCTTGTGATGTTTGCACATTTTGGCATCATTTAGCATGTGTTTTCAAAGCATATTACTCCATTACACACTCACATATATCACTCCTTCATGATGTTTGAGAGTTATGCCTTATGCCTTGTTTGTGAGCCAATGCATGAACATGTTTTTCTTGCTATTCATGCTACCATCTCAGCACTTTATGGCCACTGTTTTAGCATGTTTGAGGTCTGTCCATAGCTGGTTTGACCATTTGAGCATTGTGTTGCATGGTCCTAGTATTGTGACCTTCACTAGTCTCAATGCTTAAGTCTCCTAACATGTTGTACATGAGTTGTTTGCATGTTAGAGTCTCATGTTTCATGCCATTTCAGCACTGAAATTCTGCCACCTCTCCCCCATTTCTTCACTTTTGATTTTCTTTGAGGCTTGGTTGGTCTTAAGTTGTGCTTAAGCCATGGGATTGAGGTTTATGCTTAAATGGCTTTAACCCTTTCTTGAGGGTTCCTCCTAGTCAAAGGCATGGCTTATCTCATGTCTTAAGTCATCTTTTGATTGACCTTCCTCGCATTAGGGGACTTTCACATTTGGACAAATCAATTAAGGAATGGTTTGGTAACTTAAAATGTGTAGACAAGAATTGAATCAAGTAAAACATGTCAAGATAAGCATGTTGCATTTGCATTGCATTGTCTTCAATCAGACGTTATATTGAACATAAGGTGAATTGGTCCATTTCATACTCAAAGTGATGAAAATGAGCCAATTCCCTTTGTCACCATTGCCTTTGATCTTTCGTGATAAGGTGATGGTCCTAGAGTCTTGTTTTTGTTTGTACATTTATTGAATATGTACAAGTTGGATCTTTGGCCATCATGCATTGTGAATGCTTGATTGATGGTTTTGGATCCAATAGTGCCTCTCCCTTGATGTCTTGAGATGATAAGGAGTGGCATAGTACATACATGTCCTTGGGAGACCCTCCATTTTCCTCTATTTTGTGCTCTGTTGCAGTTTGGTGTAACAGCACACCAGTGGCCGGCACCCTTTCAGAGTTGGTCAGCACCCTTGCATTGTTGGCCAACAGAGGCACATTCTTGGCCGGCAGATGGCCGACAGTCACCATTCATGGCCGGCAGGTCACTGGTGCACTCCTCAGCATTGTTTTGGTAAGGTTCAACAGAAGTTCTTGGGGACACCCTGCAAACAGAGCCTCTAAAGAGCAAACCGGAGAGCTTTTCGGGGCGAAAACCGAGCATGCATCTTCTACTTCTTCGAACAGAGCCGAGGCAGCATAGTTTTAAAGCTTTACTTGTTAGTTAGCTTGAATTTGTAAATTAATTAATTTGTTAATTAGTTAATTGTTGTAATAATTAGTCTAATTAGTTTAATTAGATTAGTTGGTTAGCTTAGCTTAGATAAGCTTAGCGTATTCATTCGGACCCTCCTTCGAGAGGGCGTATTGTTGTAATAAGGGTGCGTGTGTGTGTGCATGTCTTCCAACCCCACTATTTTCTCCCTTTTATTTAACCGCTTTCGATGGTTATATTAGGGCACGTTTTGTTTAGCATACCTTATGCTTGCATGTTTGCATCATTCATTTTGTCTTGCATGCACCAGGCTCGGCGAATCATTCAAACTGCATCGTATTTCAATACACTCACTTGAATACATGTTTAAAAGCATGTTAACAAGTATCGCATTCATATGCCATCTTAGATAGCCGAGCCTATTTAGTTGCATTATTGCATGCGTTGCATTAGGCATCTTGTATAGTTACGATCATGTATATTTCTAACTAGTTTTCTGTTTTGGCTTAGAGTACATTGTAAGTGTTTACGCTTTAGCATCCTTGCATGTGTGTAAGTGATTGCCATGATCGCATGCTTGCCATGAGGCTATGTGCTTAAATGTTAAACTGCATGAATGCCTGTGGATGAAGGCTTTGTTGCTTGAATTGGGACAATTCATCAAATGTGAGTTTTAAGCCCACTTTGTGAAGTGGCAAATCATCATGTTTTGAGCCCACTTGAGGGTGGCACTTTCAAACCATTTTCGAAAAACAAACATGAGTTGTTTTGTTCCAATTCTTGCGATTTTAGTCTATACTTGTATGCTGTGCGCATCACATAGTAAGCTAGATTAATAACCGGAATAAGAACACATGTTTATAAAACAACATATCATGCTTAGTAGAGGTCGATCCTTTGATCAGGCGAGCGTGGGTGCTCATTTCAGGACCTTCCCCTCTCGTACCCAAGTTCCCGAGCCAAGGCAACTTTGGTGATGACGGACACGTGGCCTTTGGCACGAGTCAGGGTTTCCTAAATTTCTCAAAAATAAAATATTTAGGTGGCGACTCTGTGACCTGGCAAAGTAGTTCGTGTTTGGCGCTTTTTGATTCAAAATTGATTTTTCAAAACCAATTGTCAGATTTGGACTCTTTGGTGTTTATTACTCTCGCATTGCACTTTGTGAGATTAGATTCAGAACCGTGACAGGAGTCCGAACTGTGGTTGCAGGACCTAATTCACGCCCTCTCTGAAAGGGGGGGTGCGCGGAGAGAGTTTGGGCAGTCTACAGTTTCTGGCGACTCTGCAGGGGATTTAGAGAACTTGACTCGAAATTCATAATATGTTGTTTTGTTTACACTTACGTGTTTCTTTGCATTGCATTTGCATTGGTGCGCCTAAGTCACAGTGTTTGCCATCTGCTATTCCTGAGCGGTTTGCCGGAGACTTGCTTCGAAAAGCATGCCATAAGGCTGACCGATTACGGGCTCTGCCACGATGGAAACTCAAACCTTGGCTTTGCCGAGGCACCCTTTTTGACCATTTGACCTAGTTGCATATCGGAAGCCTTAGAGACCATTCCAAACTAGGACAGGTTGCTTACCCGAATGCAGGATTGTTTGAAACCACATGCGTGCGTAGTGAAACCCTAGTTCCTGACAAAATAGGACAGGGAAACCCTACCCCACCATAGGGGTGTTTTGGCTCTCACTTGCTTGATATGTGTTGTTAGGGTGTATCTCTACAGGATGTATGTACCAGTCTGGGTATCATGTCTGAGGACATCAATGTTTAAGGGTATGAATTTTACTTGAGGGTATCAGATTTGAGGCAGTGATTTGGGGGCAGGAATCAGTGTTTGAGAATAGATTATCCAGCTTACAATTTCAACTGTATGTTGTTTCTATTTTGAGCCGGGATGCTGTCTGTTTCCTAATTGTTGTTGTTTTCTTTTTACTTTATTTTCCTTTTTGCAAGGTAGTGTTTCATCATTGCTTCCGATGAGGCAGATACCCCCCGAGCACTCTGGACCAGAGTTGGGAGAATTCATCGATCTAAGGATCTAGTTAACGGATAACCAGTGTTTGTTTCATTACCCCCGGTTACGAGACGGAGGCCATCCAGGCACAAATCACCAGAACAGTGGTTACCAGATCAGCGGTCATTATCTACCTCACCTGTGCGCAATTGGGCTGAGATATATGCTTCTACCTCGGAGAGGGAATACACACCTGTTCAGTCAGATCAGTATTTTACAATCAGTATGGAGGACATGATGCGTCAACTCCAAGAGACCATGTAGGCCATGCAGCAGGATGCTGCTCGTCAGGTGGAGGTCACCACTCGCCAGGCAGAAGTTGTAGCCCAATAGGCAGAACTAATTGCTAGGCTTCAACAACAGCGGCAACCACAAGAAGCCGGAGCATCTGCTTCGCATCCACCCCTACCCCCACTTAGGGTTCCGATACCCGGGGACGTAGCAACCGTCCAGGAGAATACGGACGTTCCAACAGGGCCAGTCCCACCACCAATTCTACCACAGACTTCAAAAACACCGGCCTTCCCAACAGATACACCGTTTGAATCTGAGGTTGATCTAACCGCTTTGAAAGTCAGTAAGCTTGAAAAGCTGTTTAAACGAGCTCAGGGAGTTAACTCGATCCCGGACATAGAAGATGGATACATTGATTCGGCGGTGACTTTGCCGGACAGATTCAAGATGCCTCACATAGATCGCTTTGACGGCTCAGGTGATCCTATGGTTCATTTGAGGCTATTTTCTGATGTTCTGCGTCAGATGGGCTTGACTAGACTCCAGAAACTATCTCTCTTCGGTTGGACCTTGTCGGGTATTGCGGCCATCCGGTACACCAAGCTGGAGGATTCAGTGAAAAGAAGTTGGGAGGAGATGGCTGAGGCCTTCATTGCCCAATATGCTTAAAACACCCAAATCGAGGTCACAACACGTGATCTCGAGACGACCAGGCAAGAGCCGACGGAAGGCTTTTCTGACTTTGTCACTCGATGGAGGGCCAAGGCCTCCATGATGACAACTCGGCCACCCGAAAAAGATTAGATAAGGATGGTTGTGCATAACCTATAACCCAAGCTGATGCAGAAAATGATCATCTTACCCCTCCCCACCTTTGCTGATTTGCTTGAGATTGGGGTACAGATTGAAGATGCTATGAAGCAGAGCAGCCTAAGAGGGCGTTTACACACGGTTCGAATGCAGCTACAAGTAGTAGTGCAGCTGCCAGAACTTCTGACGTCAGCATGGTCACCACCACGCCCAAAACAGCCACACCCTTCACCGGTGCATCCAGAACCAGCTCGCAACCAGCAAAAAACCCACCCTGGGGCCAGAGGACTTTTACCCCGCTGCATATGCCTTTGTCCAAAGCCCTGGGGGTTCAAATTAGGAAGGGGCATCTAAAGCCTCTAGAACCACGCCCACTACCAAATAACCTCCTGCCCACACATAACCTAGCCAAATATTGCGCCTTTCATCAGCAGCACGGTCACGACACCGACCTCTGCTTCAAACTGCATCATGAGATCTAGGATCTCATTGACAACAAGGTGATTGCGTGACCTGAGAAGCCAAATGTCACCACTAACCCTCTCCCACCGCATAATAACCCCCCTCCTCCACCCAGGCAGATAAACCTGATCCAAACTATGGTCATTCCATATGACCCTAGCATATACATCACTCCCTCCCACCTACCCAAGCCGGTGGTGTTCATCCTCGAAAGCATGGACCTGTGCATGATGAGCACCTCTCCAACCCAGCCCAAGCCAGTGGTGGTGACTGTCGAAGACAAAGCCAGGGTGACCTTGGAGGAGAATGGGAATGTTGGTTCAGAACCTAAGAGATTTGGGAGCTTTACTGAGGAAGCATACAACCCATGTGGTTATATTGTGACAACAGATCAGGCTAAACCGAGGGTAGAGTTGCCAACTGGGACAGAGGTGCATGTGGTCTGAGAGGATAGGTCGAGTCAGGGGCTAGATGATCTTGCCGAGCTGGAGGAGGACATTGCTAATCTGCAGTTCTTTAACGAGCAGGATTCAGGAGATGTGAGCATCAATTGGTTCGACCTAAATGGATTGACAGATAATGCAGGGTGGCTCAGTGACGAGCCAGATGTTGTTGAGGTGCCTCGATCAGAACAGGGTTAGTCAGAAGCAGGAACATCTACAGTGGCCGGAAGAATCGTCGGAGAGCACCGGTGCTGAGAATTTTGCTCGGGACTTGGGCAGTTTGTGCACAATAGACACCGAACAGGAGGCTGCATTGAAGAGGTTTGAGCAAGAGAGGATTGAGAATGACAACAGGGCTAGAAAAGCTAAGACACCTGAGGGTGCAGAATGTCTTGTGAGCATAGAAACAGCTACAGCAGAACCGGACAGCTATCTGTCGGTTGCCGATGGGATGTGGTAGGAAGACGATGACTTACGTCTTGCCCACACTGACGAGAACTAGGGGCAGAATCAACCGGATGACACCTGGTACACTGAGGAGGTCGACCATATGACCCGAAGTGGGCGGTACTTCAAGCCCCCACATTTGGACCAGCCATAGGCGTCCGGAAAAGATAAAGAAGCAGAAAAGCAGAAAGACAAACTGCTAGAGGAAGAAGCTGTGCTGAAACAGCTAAAGAAAATTCAAGTAGACATCTCCATCTGGGGACTGCTTATGGCCTCGAGGGTGCATAGACAGGCCGTCCTTTCAGCCATGGACAGGGCCAAGCTTTCGATTGATACAACGCCCGAGTAGTTGGTAGGGTTGGTTTTTCCGGGTGGAGCTTCCCCGACTTTAACCTTCACAGACAAAGAACTACCGCCTAAGGGCGCTGAACATAACAGGCCGCTCTATATCTCTGTGGAGTGTAAGGAGAAATAGATACCGGTTGTCCTGGTTGACATAGGATCTGCAATCAATGTATGTCCGTCGAGAACGGCGTATGCTATCGGGTTGAAGCCTGCAGATTTCGTACCGACAGCCCAGGTAATTCAGGCCTATGATAACACTAGTCAGGAGGTAATGGGGACGGTACAGATCAAAACTCAGGTCAGCCCGGGGCAACAGGACATCGAGTTCCTTGTCTTGGATGTTCCAGCCACCTTCAATCTACTCCTTGGGCGGCCGTAGCTGCACCAGGTGAGAGCTGTCTCTTCCACCTTACACCAGATGCTGAAATACCCCCACAGGAAGGAGGTAGCAATTGATTTCGGGAACTCTTCAATACATCCGCCGCCAGAGTTTTCTACACCAGTTTTGGAAATTGAATATGGCATAAAGGATGTGTTTCTATCGGGATTCACCTTGGCTGAGGCTTGGGTAGTACAGGACTTGCTGGCTGTTGATGAGGGACTGTATGTCAGCGCGCAATCTGTTTACCTCATGAACAAGCTTCAACACATGCCCGGAATGGGATTAGGACAGAGTGGCCGTGAGGGCGTCGCTGCATTGGCCGAAATGCCACATAATCCTTATACCTTTGGTTTAGGTTACTCGCCTACCAAGGAGGATTGGGCAAGGAAAGAAAGGGAAATGGCCGGAAGAGCCAAGGCTAAGCAAGCCGGGAAGCACTACAAGTTGGTGCATAGACCTATCCAGGGAACCCTAAACGGACACTTTGTTTGGGAGGGGGAAGACTTCCCGTTTTGCGGCTTTCCGGAACCATGGTTGAATTCAGAGATGCAGGGTCTACGCGGCTTCGAGATCTTTTTTGACCTTCAGTTATTTGGGGATGAAGTTACGGAAGAGCAGACTGACCCACCAGTTGAGGCTGAGCAGTGCAAGGTGGATGAGTCCGAGAGCACAGAAATTGAGATGGGGGTAGCACTGGCTTGTCTCCTCTTAGATCCTCAGATCACACTGGAGTGCTTGGGGGATAATTTCTTAGTTTCCATGATTGAGGATAACTTGGCTGTGGGCCGTTCTTCTGGCATTCTGGATGCATCCATCGCACCTTCCCTCGTTTGGCACTACGAGGAACCCTTTTTATCTAGCAGTTCTGAGTCGGGTAGTGAACCAGAATCTGATTCCACGAAGTCTGTGGAGTCGAAATCAGATTCTAGTTCTTTTGAGTTAGAGTCAGGTATTCCTAGGGTTGATAACCAGGATGCCACTGTCCTGTCCAGGTCGTCTTTTTCATTTTCCGTTGAGTCGGTTGTAACTGAAGAATCAGACGAACTGGATGTTGTTAATGAGAATGGTACAGCTGTGGCTTCTGAGTACTTTTCTGTGCCTTTAGTTTATTGCATTAATCAGGACTTTCAAAATTTTGATGAAAACGACGAGGACGAAATTCCTCTAATTTTGAAACATTTGATTAATCAAGAGCAGGAGAGGTTTGTAAAACCTTTGGTTCATGAAATCAGCTCAATTAATGTTGGTACTGAGAAGGACCCGCGGCTGGTCCAGATCGGGTCCACGTTGTCTTCAGAGGAGCGCGAGCGCTTAGTCACTTTATTAAACGATTTCAAAGATGTTTTTGCGTGGTCCTACAAAGACATGCCTGGAATCAATCCTGAGATTGTACAACACCAGATCCCTCTTGACCCAGAGGCCCGACCTAATAAGCAGAAGCTCCGAAGGATCCGGCCGGATTGGGCTCTGAAAATCAAAGAAGAGGTCACCAAGCAGATTGATGCAAGGTTCCTGTTAGTATCTGAGTATCTGACTTGGTTGGCCAATATAGTTCCAATGCCGAAGAAGGACGGCAGAATTCGAGTATGTGTGGACTTCAAAGATTTGAACAAAGCCAGTCCGAAGGATGACTTTCCTCTGCCGCATATCGACGAATTGGTGGAGTTCACTGCTGGGCATGCGCTGCTCTCGTTCATGGATGGGTTTTTAGGCTACAATCAGATTTTGATGGCACCCGAAGATCCGGAGAAAACTGCTTTCACTACCCTGTGGGGAACTTATTGTTATAGGGTGATGCCATTCGGTTTGAAGAATGCTTGTCATGACCCAAACCCGCCCCCGTGGGGTTGAGGACATAACTGGCCAGTAATCATGAGATCACTTACGGCCTCAAACCAAACCGAATGTATGTTAACAGAGTTAATGGGGGCCAAACAGAAGAAGTTTAAAACTTCGTCCATAGACTTGTGCTTACATGGCACATTATAACAAACCATACATATGCATATTAATAACTCACAACAAATATGTACTACACAAGGTTCTGTACATACAGGATCATATGAGTCTAAGTCAACCCAAGAAGACTATATACAACATATTCAAAGACTTCGCCCACATGACACAATAAAACAGAATGACAAAAAGGCGAAGATGGGTCTCGTGCGTGAGACGCAAGGGCTGACTCTTCAAAACCTTTGTTGTTCCTCACAGACTTCACTGGGGCTGGGTTTGGACTTCTCTTGGCTCACCTACAAACACATGAATGAGCGTGAGCGAAAGCCCAGTGAATAATATCAAATAAAGGAGTTATACAAACGGTATGTAGAACAACATGCTTCAAACGGCCTTGGGCCCAATTCATATTTTCATTTATGTCAAACTGGCCCTTGGCCCATTCACTTATTCGTATCAAACTAGCCTTTGGCCCATTCATTTATGTCAAAACGGCCTTTGGCCCATTCATTCATTCGTATCAAAACGGCCTCTGGCCCATTCATTCATGTCAAAACGGCCTCTGGCCCATTCACTCTATCATTCAGATCAAATGGCCTCTGGCCCATTCATTTGGCATAGCCACATTGTCCACCAATCGAATCAACGAACTTATAAAACTTACATAGAAGTAAGTAATTTGGACAACAACATATTTCAATATCTTTGTTAAATATTACTACTCACAGTGATCGGTTGGTTGGTTTGCCCTGGAGCTCGACCCTACACATTCCATGAACACAAAAGGGCCACAAACAATTCAATCCGTTCTAAATTCATATTTTCCTCTTTAGGCTTCATTCTTATCTCTTTAACTCAATTACAATGCTCAATGCATGCCTAAGAGTACTTAGAAGTGAAAGAGGACGGAAAACAAAACTCAGAATGCCTTTTCAAAATTTCAGAAAACAGGGTCCCCGCTCGAGCGTGGACTTCCCCGCTCGAGCGGACCCATGAGGTCTGCAAAAGTGCTGGATGCATCAAAATTACGCTCGAGCGTGAAGTCTGGCGCTCGAGCTGAAGGCCTGTCTACATAGCTCCCCGCTCAAGCGTGAACTTCACCGTTCGAGCGGACATCCAAGTCTGCAAAAAAATACTGGGAGCACGAAATTCACGCTCGAGCGGCGGTTTCCCCCGCTCGAGCGGACATCAAATTTTTGGGTTTTTCCAGAACATGTTCTTGAGCTCCAATTCGACATTCAATGGTTCTAGATGCATGCTTTTGGCTCAAACTTCACATAATCATATACTAACATGGTACCAACACACAAATTACAACACAATGGAGCTCAATTTCACAAATTAATCACATGCATGTCCCAATCTACACCAAATTCACTTTCAACATAACAATTTCATGCATTCAAGCTCATACTTCTTATGAATGGTACATGCATGTGAGATATAACTTCCATTTCAACTCAAATTGTACAAATGGTGGTCACAAGCATGGATTCTAGCCACAATTCTACATGGATCATATTTTCATGCTCAACTATACAAATTCATGGCTATTATGCACATGCATGCATTCCATGACTTCAAATACAACAAAATCAACTCAATTTCCTTATAATGAATTTAATCCATGTTCTTGACCATTATTCAAACTTGAATTCAAGATCAATTACCTACCTAGAGGCTCAATTTCTCCAATCAATAGCAAATTCTTGAGAATAGCTTCAAAGTTATCAAGCTTCAAGGCCAAAATTGCACAATTTTCCCCTCTCTCTCTCTATAGTCGGCCTTCTCACCCTCTCAAATGTATATCTCAGATTTTGAGCTCAAAAAGAAACCATGAGAGTGTATATGGCCCTTTATGTAAAGCCCCACTAATTCTAATTTAATAATAATAAATAATTGGGCACTAATTCATCAATTTAATCAAATTAATCTGGTCCGAATCAATTTTTCAATTAAACTTCACCGTAGGCTCTAAAAATTATGCCAATCACAATGGCGCGACCAATTTCGGTTTCGGTGGCCGATAGGGCCTTCAATTTAATTTCCAAAGCAGACAATCAAACAGATATTCCTACGGTGAACAGATAGAAATTCAAAACCACATATTTTCACATAATGGCACACAAAATCATATCAAACACATAATCATATTCATGTTAAGGACCAATTAACAAAACAAAGGGTATTACAGTCTTCCCCCCTTTAGGAAGTTTGGTCCTCCAAACTTAATTTACCTTCGTCGGGAAACAAATGTGGATAGCGTAGTCGATTTCATCCTCCTTTTCCCACGTGGCATCCGTCCCATAGTGTTCTTTCCATTCCACTTTCACCATTGGGATGGACTTGCTTCTCAGTTGTTTCACTTGTCGGTCAACGATTCGTTCCGGCCATTCGGCGTATTCCATATTTTCATCAATAGCTACCCGGTGATAATCAATCACATGAAACGGGTCTCGGAGGTAACCCCTCAACATCGACACGTGAAACACATTATGGATTTGTTCGAATCCTGGTGGCAAAGCAACTCTATAAGCAACTGGACCAAGCCTTTCCAGAATCTGAAACGGCCCAATGTAACGGGGCGACAACTTGTCCTTCTTTCCAAACCTGACTTGGCCTTTCATTGGGGACACACGGATAAACACGTGGTCACCGACCTCATACTCAAGAGGTCTTCTTCGAACATCTGCATAGTTCTTTTGTCGGTCCTGAGCTGTTTTGAGCCTTTGCCGAATAGTTTTGATTTTCTCAGAGGTATCTTGCACAATTTTAGGCCCAAGTAAAGCTCTATCCCCGACCTCTGTTCAACAATTTGGTGATCTACACCTTCTACCATACAAAGTCTCGTATGGTGCCATACTGATGCTGGAGTGGAAGCTGTTATTATAAGCAAATTCCGCAAGTGGCAAATAGTCTTCCCAACTCCCCCAAAAATCCAAAGCACACATCCGAAGCATATCTTCCAAAGTCTGTATTGTTCGTTCTGATTGCCCATCTGTCTGTGGGTGGAATGCAGTACTGAACCTTAGTTCCGTTCCCATAGCTTCCTGCAAACTTTTCAACAATCTAGATACAAATTTCGGATCTCTATTCGACACAATAGATACCGGAACTCCGTGTAAACGGACGATCTCATCAACATAAATAGTAGCCAATCTATAAGCATTAAATGTAGTTTTGACAGGCATTAAATGTAGTTTTGACAGGCAGAAAATGTGCAGATTTAGTCAGTCTATCAACTACAACCCAAATAGAATCCATACCTTGAGAAGTCCGAGGTAGGCCAACAACAAAATCCATAGTCACATGCTCCCACTTCCATTCAGGAATAGGGAGAGGTTACAGTAGACCGCCTGGTTTCTGATGTTCAGCTTTAACTTGCTGACACTGAAGACATTTGGACACATGTTCTGCAATCTCTTTCTTCATCTTAGGCCACCAATAGGTCTGTTTCAAATCTCGATACATTTTATTGTTACCCGGATGCATAGCAAACGCTGATTTGTGGGCTTCATCTAAAACCCTCTTCTTTAGTTTCGGAATGTCTGGGACACACATTCGGTTTCGAAATCTCAACACTTCATTTACAATGTCAAACTCTGCTTTCGGACTTGTCTCAAATTCATCTATCACCTTCATGAGGAATTCATCCTCTTTCTGTTTCTGTTTGATTTCATCAATGATTGCCGACTCGACTGTAATAGTGGCTATCAATCCGCCCTATTCACACATTACCACTTCAATTTCAGACTTCTCAAAATCTTGCAAGATCTCTTTCTGTTCAGTAAGCAAACAAGCCATACTCCCCGTTGATTTTCTGCTCAAGGCATCAGCAACTGTATTAGCCTTACCGGGGTGGTACTGGATTTCAAGATCGTAGTCTTTTATCAGTTCAAGCCATCTCCTCTGTCGCATATTCAACTCCTTCTGCGTAAAGAAGTATTTCAGACTTTTGTGATCCGTGTAGACTTCACACTTTGCCCCATACAAATAATGCCGCCAGATTTTCAAAGCAAAAACAACTGCGGCCAATTCTAAGTCATGTGTTGGGTAGTTTTTCTTGTGCGGTCTCAACTGTCGGGAGGCGTAAGCAATAACTTTTCCGTTCTGCATTAATACACAACCCAAACCTTTAAAAGACGCATCACTGAAAATTACAAAATTTTCCGTACCTGTGGGCAATGTCAGTACTGGTGCAGTGGTCAGTCTCGTTTTCAGTTCATGAAAGGCAGCTTCTCTATCGTCATTCCATTCAAATGATTGCCCTTTGCGTGTCAACTGGGTAAGAGGTACAGCTATCTTTGAAAAGTTTTTCACAAACCTTCTGTAATACCCGGCTAAGCCCATGAAACTGCGGACTTCTGTCACATTTGTCGGTGTAGGCCAATTCACAATTGCCTCTATTTTTGTGGGTCCACTGAAATTCCTTCCTTGTTGATCACATGCCCTAAGAAAACAACTTCATCCAACCAAAACTCACATTTCTTTAGTTTAGCAAATAATTTTCTTTTCCGAAGTATTTGTAGGACAGTTCTCAAATGATGTTCATGTTCAAGTCTATCTTTAGAATATATCAAAATGTCGTTAATAAAAACCACAACAAATTCGTCAAGGTAGGTTTTAAAAATTCGGTTCATTAGGTCCATAAATGCTGCCGGAGCATTAGTCACTCCAAATGGCATAACAAGAAACTCAAAATGTCCATACCTCGTTCTGAATGCGGTTTTCTCAACATCTTCTGCCTTAACTTTCAACTGATGATACCCGGACCTCAAATCAATCTTAGAAAACACCTGTGATCCCTGCAACTGGTCAAATAAGTCATCAATACGGGGTAGGGGATATTTGTTCTTTATTGTTACCTTGTTCAATTCCCGATAATCGATACACAGGCGTAGGGTTCCATCCTTCTTTTTCACAAATAATACTGGTGCACCCCAAGGCGAAGTGCTAGGTCGAATAACCCCTTGTCAAGCAGGTCTTGCAACTGTTCTTTCAATTCTTTCATTTCGGCAGTAGCCATTCTGTAGGGAGTTTTAGAAATGGGCTGGGTGCCTGGCACAGTTTCAATAGTAAACTCTATCTCCCTATCTACCAATTCCCCTGGTAATTCATTTGGAAACACATCTGGAAATTCTCTAACAATAGGGATATCATTCAATTCAACATTCACAGATTGTTCAGACAACACATAGCACAAATAACCCTGGCACCCTTTCCTGATCAGTTTACATGCTTTCATTGCAGATATCAAATAAGGTGGGGCACTACCCCATTACCCACAAACACAATTTCCTTATGTTCTGGTGGTTTAAACACAACCCGTTTTGTCACACAATCAATGGTGGCACAATATTTGGTCAACCAATCCATGCCCAAAATTACATCGAAATGCCTAAAGTTCAACGGTAGCAAATCTACATATAGGATAGCATCCTCAACACGCATATCACAAAACTGGTATATAGATTCACACAATACAGATTCCCTAGATGGAGCAGACACACATAGCAGATATGGCAGTAATTCTAGAGGTCTACTCAGTCTAGATGCAAATGTACATGTCACAAAAGAGTGTGTGGATCTGGAGTCAATTAATACAAAACATCCTGATTACATATAGAAATAGTACCCGAGACAACTGTGTTGGCATTCCGTTTGTCTCACGGTATCCCCGGTGATAGCAGGTCTCATAGTATTTCCCGGCTTCGGGATTGATGCAGTTGAGCTAGCTGCTAGTTTTCCACCATTCTGATTACAATCTCGGGCCATATGCCCTTGTTTCCCACATTTGAAACAGGCTCCAGACACACGGTAACAAGCTCCACGGTGCTTTCTGCTACAAATATTGCACATGGGAGCTGTGTCTCGGGAAGAATTTGAAGTATTTGAGGAGCCCGTATTTTGCTTTTTCGAAAATTTCTTCTTTAGAAGAAGCCTTGCCTTTTGTTACTTTTCCAGTCAGTTGTTGACTTAGTCTGTCTAGCTATGTTAGCCTCTGATATGATGGCCCTGTCTAGCACCCCAATGTAGGTCTCCAGCTTCAAGACATTCACTCTTTCTAAAATGTCACTTCGAAGTCCACCTTCAAAATGTCTCGCCTTCTTATAGTCAGTATCAATTACATGTGGTGCAAACCTGGCCAATTCAGTGAATTTGGCCTCATACTCAGCTACAGTCATGCTGTCTTGCCTAAGTTCCATGAACTCTGCTACTTTCCTATCCCGAACACATTGTGGAAGTACTTGTCGTAGAAAATCTCCAGAAATTTCACCCAGTCAACATCTTTATGATTTTCTCGCATTAACATCCACCATCTTCTTGCCTCGTCTTCTAGCATAAAAGTGGCTAGAAGTACTTTCTGTTTCTGTGTCTCTGAACATGGGACCACTTCAAATAGTTTCTCATGAAAGGACCCATCGCTTTCGGCTTTAATGGGTCTTATCCACCATGGAACTTGGTGGTTTCATTTTCTTGAATTCTTTGGTGAGAGCTATTATCCGATCATCATTCTGATTAAACTTACATTATACTTTGTACAAAAGATTCACAGTATGCATATTAAAGAGCATACATATTCAATAATTTGCAATGCAAGTAAATCACAAACTTATAACACATAGTTGTTCACATTGAAACATTTAGATGCATTCTCGATGCTATCAAATTCATACTTATCACATGAATGCATCCTAGATCTTTTCTAGACGCTTATTGCTCTTTTGGACAAGTGTGTGAGTTATTAACTCGTGCTCTGATACCACTCTGTCATGACCCGAACCCGCCCCCGTGGGTTGAGGACATAACTGGCCAGAAATCATGAGATCACCTACGGCCTCAAACCAAACCGAATGTGTGTTAACAGAGTTAATGGGGGCCAAACAGAAGCAGTTTAAAACTTCGTCCATAGAGTTGTGCTTACATAGCACATTATAACAAACCATACATATGCATATTAATAACTCACAACAAATATGTACAACACAAGGTTCTGTACATACAGGATCATATGAGTCTAAGTCAACCCAAGAAGACTATATACAACATATTCAAAGACTTCGCCCACATGACACAATAAAACAGAATGACAAAAAGGAGAAGATGGGTCTCGTGCGTGAGACGCAAGGGCTGACTCTTCAAAACCTTTGTTGTTCCTCACAGACTTCACTGGGGCTGGGTTTGGACTTCTCTTGGCTCACCTATAAACACATGAATGAGCGTGAATGAAAGCCCAGTGAATAATATCAAATAAAGGAGTTATACAAACGGTGTGTAGAATAACATGCTTCAAATGGCCTTGGGCCCAATTCATATTTTCATTTATGTCAAACTGGCCCTTTGTAGACGCGCCCGTGGGCTTCACTCTACAGTTCGGACTCCCTTTTGTGTCGCGGTTCTAAATCTGAACCAAAGAGTCCAACTCTGGCAAATCGTTTTGAAGAAAAACAGATTTTGAAAAAGTAGTGCCAAACATGGACTGCTTTGCCAGATTACAGAGTCGCCACCTAAATATTTTTAATGGGGGAATTTAGGAAACCCTGACTCGGTGCCGAAGGCCCGTGTCCGTCATCACCAAAGTGACTTGGCTCGGGAGCTTGGGTACGATCGGGGAAGGTCAGCTATGAGCACCCCCTTTCGCCCGGTCCGAAGACCGGCCTCTACTAACTGTGATATCCAATTTTGAAAACTTTATGCGTTCTTATTCCGATTATTTAACCTAGAATTACTATGTGATGCGCACAACACAAAAGTATAGACTAGATTGCCTAACTTGGAAGTAAACATTGCATATCTGTTTTGTCTCGAAAAACGTGCTGGTTTTTGCTACTCGCAAGTAGGCTAAAATACGGATTCCAATGAGTTGTTCCAACTCACGCAATCCAACCTCCACCCACAGGCGTTCAAACAGTTTATAACACATAAGCATTTAGCCGCATGGTAAGCATACTGTCATGTTAGCATTCACACACATGCGAAGTGCTAAAGCATAAAAAACTTACATCGTATTCTGTGCCAAAAACAAATAACCCGGTTAGCAAACATGCATGACCTAGTTCATGTTAAGTGGCTAATGCATCGCATGCGGAATGTAATCTAGACAGGCTCGGCTATCCTAAGCATGGCACATGAAATGCAACAACTATCACGTATTCAATTTGGAATTGAAAGTACGATGCAGTTTGATGATGTACCGAGCCCGGTGCATGTAAACAAATGCATGGATGCACACATGCATTGCATAAGGTATGTTGAAAATAGACGTGCCCTAATCTACCATCGTAAGCAGGTAAATAAAAGGGATAGAAAGAAATGGGGATTGGAAGACATACACCCACCACACACACTTATTACAATTTTGCCCTCGCTCGGAGGGACCAAAATAATAATACAAATAATTAACTACGCAAGCTAATTAATTATTACAAATTCACTAAATTATTAGACAAATAATTAATCTAATTAAAACAGTAATGCCTCGGGAGGAGGGCCCAAATGCAGCGCGCGCTCGGAATTGGCTCGGAATCGCACTGTCATGCAAGTGTGCCTCTGTTTTCCCTGCTACCCTCCTCTGAAAATTGCCAAAGTCCCAAGAGTGCCTCTCAGGGCACTGGGGATACCACCGGCTGAGGTACAACACCACCAGCTGAAGGATGTGGCCACCGGCACTGAGTGAAGCTATCGGCTGCCAATTCACTGCCGGTCGGCACTAAAAAGTGCCGGTCGGCACAAAATGCCTGCAAAACCTGCAACTCACAGCAGCAGAGGGCAACAAAATGCATGGCAATGTGATTCAAAGCATGTATGCACCAAACACAATCCTTATCATATTTTGGACTCAAAGGGGGATGTGCCTCGGTCCTTGGACCACCAATCGCGCATTTCCATGCGTGATGGCCCTAAGAGCCAAGGATGCAACTTTGATCTCAAATGTGTGCAAATCAAACAAGCAAACAAGGGTGTTCAACCTCCATCATACTTCACTTCAAGAGGCCAAACATGCACAATGGAAATGTAAACCTAAGCATGTCAACTAAGCATGCAATGTGGACTATGCAACACACTTATGTAAAAGGTTCAAACAAGCATGCAAGGTGAGCATGCAAACCAATGAAATGATGGACTTAGACATGAATTAGGCAACTCAAAAAGGCCTAAAATCAGTAGCCAAAATGCCAAGTTATGAGGGCCCAAACAAACATGCACACATGCACAAATCAAGGCACCAATATTAGGCATAAACAGACGACATTCAAACACACTTGAAATGAGTCAAACATGGACTATTAGCATGCATTGAAAGCTCTGAAATTCATGCCAAACATAGTGCCAAACCAAGCATTAAAGTAGGCTAAGCAAGCAATGAATGGCCCAAGGTTCCAAGGCAAGCCAATGAGGCATTGAACTACACTTATGCAAAGCAATTATGGCATGCACTTAACAACTCAAACAGATTTTTAGCATGTCAAAATAGGCCCAAAGGACCACTTAGATGGCATCTAAGAAGCTTGAAATCAAAGGCATGCAACATGACCAACACATGGAGCATTTAACACTAGCTTAAGAAGTCACAAAGAGGCATGCAATGTAAACATACAAGCACTTCTAGGGGACTGAAATAGCACAAGAAATGGTTCCAAACCATCAAAATCATGCAAACAAAGCATGCTACACACTCATGCTCTTAAGGCCAACAAGCCAAATACAAGGGAGTCATACTAAACATGCTAAGATTGACCAAGATACTTATGGACAGAGCTAAAACATGGTAATATGAGCACAAAATCTTCACAAACACAAGTCTAAAACATGCTAGAAATGGAGGCACGCTACCTAGACATGTTAAGGCATAAGGAGGCATTACAAGGCAACTATACTAAGCATGCATAGGAGCCAAAACCAACTTGGAGGCATGTTATATCATGGCAATATAAGCATGGAAAACAACCAAGGCATGCTCAACACACACTCAAACATGGTGCTTCTTTGGAAGCCAAAACTTGCCCTTTCCAAGGACATCAAGGAGAGGGGGTGGCCCTCCCCTTTCTTGGACTTTAAGGCACCATCTCCACCATTGAAATCCTCAAGATTTCAGTGGTGGAGAGGTCCAAGCACACAAGTCCCGGATCTCTCCAAAATAGCACAAAAATGAGCCCTTTTCAAGGCCTAAAGGGGGTCAAACTTCCCCAAACCACAAAACACCCTTAATATACAATGAAGAGGCTTAAAAAACAGAACTTTTTTATGCCAAACACTAAGCTCAAAACTGTTTTAAACCAGGTAAAAAAGGAGTGCAAAAATGGGGTAAATAAAGTAAGTTTCTTACCCTTGAAGCTTTTCTTCACAAAGGTTGGAGTTGTTGGTTCCTTGAGCTCCAAACCAGTCAAGAACACTAAAAACCAGCCCTTAGAACCTCAGTTGCAAGGAGAAGGTGAGACACTAGGTGTTTGTGTGCAATAGTAAGGCACAAAACACCTAGACACACAAGAGAAGAATAGAGATAGAAGGTGTATGCAACTCAAACCCTAGAAAAACCAGAGCTTCTCTCTCTCTTTTCCCCTCTAGCTCTCTAAATTTTGCTAACCCTTGAGCCAAGAGAAGAGCCTTCTCCTTATAGGCAACAAGACTTACAAACTAAGTCATCCAAGGGCTCATCCCTCCATACACGTGTATGGAGGGAAACAAGAGCTAAACAGCTGTCTAAAAATATCTCAGAAAGCAGCTGTAAAGTAGCCGGCTGGGCAAAATGGTCATTTTGCCAAAAAGAGTGCCGACCGGCACAAAATAATGCCGACCGGCACAATATAGTGCCGGTGTCCACACCAGCCAGCCGGTGGCCTCTAGCCACAGCCGGTGGTATGTGGGGATGCCTCACAAAGCATTCCCTGCCCTCCCAAGGCAAAACACAAGTGTTTGGTGCGAAACCAAACACCAAAACGGTCGAGTTTGGAGGTCCTGAGGCAAGGCGCGCGTAGCCGAGAACTCCGAGAACTCCAAACGAACACAAACATGGATAATCACCGAGTGTTCCAACGGTGACGTCCAAGTCTTGAGGACGGTCAAAAATGGGGTGTCTACACCCTTGGCCCATTCACTTATTCGTATCAAACTGGCCTTTGGCCCATTCATTTATTCATGTCAAAACGACCTCTAGCCCATTCATTCATTCGTGTCAAACGGCCTCTAGCCCATTGATTCATGTCAAAATGGCCTCTGGCCCATTCACTCTATCATTTAGATCAAATTGGTCTCTGGCCCATTCATTTGGCATAGCCACATTGTCCACCAATCGAATCAACGAACTTATAAAACTTACATAGAAGTAAGTAATTTGGACAACAACATATTTCCAATATCTTTGTTAAAATATTACTCACAGTGATCGGTTGGTTGGTTTGCCTTGGAGTTCGACCCTACACATTCAATGAACACAAAAGGGCCACAAACAATTCAATCCGTTCTAAATTCATATTTTCCTCTTTAGGCTTCATTCTTATCTCTTTAACTCAATTACAATGCTCAATGCATGCCTAAGAGTACTTAGAAGTGAAAGAAGACAGAAAACAAAACTTAGAATGCCTTTTTCAAAATTTCAGAAAACAGGGTCCCCGCTCGAGGGTGGACTTCCCCGCTCGAGCGGACCCATGAGGTCTGCAAAAGTGCTGGATGCATCAAAATTACGCTCGAGCGTGAAGTCTGGCGCTCGAGCTGAAGGCCTATCTACATAGCTCCCCGCTCGAGCGTGAACTTCACTGCTCGAGCGGACATCCAAGTCTGCAAAAAAAATACTAGGAGCACGAAATTCACGATCGAGCGGCGGTTTCCCCGCTCGAGCGGACATCAAATTTTCTGTGTTTTCCAGAACATGTTCTTGAGCTCCAATTTGACATTCAATGGTTCTAGATGCATGCTTTTGGCTCAAACTTCACATAATCATATACTAACATGGTACGAACACCAAATTACAACACAATGGAGCTCAATTTCACAAATTAATCACATGCATGTCCCAATCTACACCAAATTCACTTTCAACATAACAATTTCATGCATTCAAGCTCATACTTCTTATGAATGGTACATGCATGTGAGATATAACTTCCATTTCAACTCAAATTGTACAAATGGTGGTCACAAGCATGGATTCTAGCCACAATTCTACATGGATCGTATTTTTCATGCTCAACTATACAAATTCATGGCTATTATGCACATGCATGCATTCCATGATTTCAAATACAACAAAATCAACTCAATTTCCTTATAATGAATTTAATCCATGTTCTTGACCATTATTCAAACTTGAATTCAAGATCAATTACCTACCTAGAGGCTCAATTTCTCCAATCAATAGCAAATTCTTGAGTATAGCTTCAAAGTTATCAAGCTTCAAGACCAAAATTGCACAATTCTCCCCTCTCTCTCTATAGCCGGCCTTCTCACCCTCTCAAATGTATATCTCAGATTTTGAGCTCAAAAAGAAATTATGAGAGTGTATATGGCCCTTTATATAAAGCCCCACTAATTCCAATTTAATAATAATAAATAATTGGGCACTAATTCATCAATTTAATCAAATTAATCTGGTCCGAATCAATTTTTCAATTAAACTTCACTGTAAGCTCTAAAAATTATGCCAATCACAATGGCGCGACCAATTTCGGTTTCGGTGGCCGATAGGGCCTTCAATTTAATTTCCAAAGCAGACAATCAAACAAATATTCCTACGGTGAACAAATAGAAATTCAAAACCACATATTTTCACATAATGAAACACAAAATCATATCAAACACATAATCATATTCATGTTAAGGACCAGTCAACAAAACAAGGGTATTACAGTCTTCCCCCCTTTAGGAAGTTTGGTCCTCCAAACTTAATTTACCTTCGTCGGGAAACAAATGTGGATAGCGTAGTCGAATTTCATCCTCCTTTTCCCACGTGGCATCCATCCCATAGTGTTCTTTCCATTCCACTTTCACCATTGGGATGGACTTGCTTCTCAGTTGTTTCACTTGTCGGTCAACGATTCGTTCCGGCCATTCGGCATATTCCATATTTTCATCAATAACTACCTGGTGATAATCAATCACATGAAACGGGTCTCGGAGGTAACCCCTCAACATCGACACGTGAAACACATTATGGATTTGTTCAAATCCTGGTGGCAAAGCAACTCTATAAGCAACTGGACCAAGCCTATCCAGAATCTGAAACGGCCTAATGTAACGGGGCGACAACTTGCCCTTCTTTCCAAACCTGACTTGGCCTTTCATTGGGGACACACGGATAAACACGTGGTCACCGACCTCATACTCAAGAGGTCTTCTTCAAACATCTACATAGTTCTTTTGTCGGTCCTGAGCTGTTTTGGGCCTTTGCCGAATAGTTTTGATTTTCTCAGAGGTATCTCGCACAATTTCAGGCCCAAGTAAAGCTCTATCCCTGACTTCTGTCCAACAATTTGGTGATCTGCAACTTCTACCATACAAAGCCTCGTATGGTGCCATACCGATGCTGGAGTGGAAGCTGTTATTATAAGCAAATTCCGCAAGTGGCAAATAGTCTTCCCAACTCCCCTGAAAATCCAAAGCACACATCCGAAGCATATCTTCCAAAGTCTGTATTGTTCGTTCTGATTGCCCATCTGTCTGTGGGTGGAATGCAGTACTGAACCTTAGTTCCGTCCCCATAGCTTCCTGTAAACTCTTTCACAATCTAGATACAAATTTCGGATCTTTATCCGACACAATAGATACCGGAACTCCGTGTAAACGGACGATCTCATCAACATAAATAGTAGGCAATATATAAGCATTAAATGTAGTTTTGACAGGCAGAAAATGTGCAGATTTAGTCAGTCTATCAACTACAACCCAAATAGAATCCATACCTCGAGAAGTCCGAGGTAGGCCAACAACAAAATCCATAGTCACATGCTCCCACTTCCATTCAGGAATAGGGAGAGGTTGCAGTAGAGCGCTTGGTTTCTGATGTTCAACTTTAACTTGCTGACACTGAAGACATTTGGACACATATTCTGCAATCTCTTTCTTCATCTTAGGCCACCAATAGGTCTGTTTCAAATCCCGATATATTTTATTGTTACCCGGATGCATAGCAAACGCTGATTTGTGGGCTTCATCTAAAACCCTCTTCTTTAGTTCCGGAATGTCTGGGACACACATTCGGTTTCGAAATCTCAACACTTCATTTACAACGTCAAACTCTGCTTTTGGACTTGTCTCAAATTCATCTATCACCTTCTTGAGGAATTCATCATCTTTCTGTTTCTGTTTGATTTCATCAATGATTGCCGGCTCGGCTGTAATAGCGGCCATCAATCCTTCCTGTTCACACATTACCACTTCAATTTCAGACTTCTCAAAATCTTGCAAGATCTCTTTCTGTTCAGTAAGCAAACAAGCCATACTCCTCGTTGATTTTCTGCTCAAGGCATCAGCAACTGTATTAGCCTTGCTGGGGTGGTACTGGATTTCAAGATCACAGTCTTTTATCAGTTCAAGCCATCTCCTCTGTCGCATATTCAACTCCTTCTGCGTAAAGAAGTATTTCAGACTTTTGTGATCCGTGTAGACTTCACACTTTGCCCTATACAAATAATGCCGCTAGATTTTCAAAGCAAAAACAACTGCGGCCAATTCTAAGTCATGTGTTGGGTAGTTTTTCTCGTGCGGTCTCAACTGTCGGGAGGCGTAAGCAATAACTTTTCTGTTCTGCATTAATACACAACCCAAACCTTTAAAAGACGCATCACTGAAAATTACAAAATTTTCCGTACCTGTGGGCAATGTCAGTACTGGTGCAGTGGTCAGTCTCGTTTTCAATTCATGAAAGGCGGCTTCTCTATCGTCATTCCATTCAAATGATTGCCCTTTGCGTGTCAACTGGGTAAGAGGTACAGCTATCTTTGAAAAGTTTTTCACAAACCTTCTGTAATACCCGGCTAAGCCCATGAAGCTGCGGACTTCTGTCACATTTGTCGGTGTAGGCCAATTCACAATTGCCTCTATTTTCTGTGGGTCCACTGAAATTCCTTCCTTGTTGATCACATGCCCTAAGAAAACAACTTCATCCAACCAAAACTCACATTTCTTTAGTTTAGCAAATAATTTTCTTTCCCGAAGTATTTGTAGGACAGTTCTCAAATGATGTTCATGTTCAAGTCTATCTTTAGAATATATCAAAATGTCATCAATAAAAACCACAACAAATTCGTCAATGTAGGTTTTAAAAATTCAGTTCATTAAGTCCATAAATGCTGCTGGAGCATTAGTCACTCCAAATGGCATAACAAGAAACTCAAAATGTCCATACCTTGTTCTGAATGCGGTTTTCTCAACATCTTCTCTGCTTAACTTTCAACTGATGATACTCGGACCTCAAATCAATCTTAGAAAACACCTGTGATCCCTGCAACTGGTCAAATAAGTCATCAATACGGGGTAGGGGATATTTGTTCTTTATTGTTACCTTGTTTCAATTCCCGATAATCGATACAGGCGTAGGGTTCCATCCTTCTTTTTCACAAATAATACTGGTGCACCCCAAGGCGAAGTGCTAGGTCGAATAACCCCTTGTCAAGCGGTCTTGCAACGTTCTTTCAATTCTTTCATTTCGGCAGTAGCCATTCTGTAGGGAGTTTATAAATGGGCTGGGTGCCTGGCACAGTTTCAATAGTAAACTCTACCTCCCTATCTACCAATTCCCCTGGTAATTCATTTGGAAACACATCTGGAAATTCTCTAACAATAGGAATATCATTCAATTCAACGTTCACAGATTGTTCAGACAACACATAGCACAAATAATCCTGGCACCCTTTCCTGATCAGTTTACATGCTTTCATTGCAGATATCAAATAAGGTGGGGGCACTACCCCATTACCCACAAACACAATTTTCTTATGTTCTGGTGGTTTAAACACAACCCGTTTTGTCACATAATCAATGGTGGCACAATATTTGGTCAACCAATCCATGCCCAAAATTACATCGAAATGCCTAAAGTTCAAGGGTAGCAAATCTACATATAGGATAGCATCCTCAACACGCATATCACAAACCGGTATATAATTCACACAATACAGATTCCCTAGATGGAGCAGACACACATAGCAGATATGGTAGTAATTCTAGAGGTCTACTCAGTCTAGATGCAAATGCACATGTCACAAAAGAGTGTGTGGATCTGGAGTCAATTAACACAAAAGCATCCTGATTACATATAGAAATAGTACCTGAGACAACTGCGTTGGCATTCCGTTTGTCTCACGGTATCCTCGGTGATAGCAGGTCTCATAGTATTTCCCGACTTCGGGATTGATGCAGTTGAGCTAGCTGCTAGCTTTCCACCATTCTGATTACAATCTCGGGCCATATGCCCTTGTTTCCCACATTTGAAACAGGCTCCAGACACACGGTAACAAACTCCACGGTGCTTTCTGCTACAAATATTGCACATGGGAGCTGTGTCTCGGGAAGAATTTGAAGTATTTGAGGAGCCCGTATTTTGCTTTTTTGAAAATTTCTTCTTTAAGAAGAAGCCTTGCCTTTTGTTACTTTTCCAGTCAGTTGTTGACTTAGTCTGTCTAGCTATGTTAGCCTTTGATATGATGGCCCTGTCTAGCACCCCAATGTAGGTCTCCAGCTTCAAGACATTCACTCTTTCTAAAATGTCACTTCGAAGTCCACCTTCAAAATGTCTCGCCTTCTTATAGTCAGTATCAATTACATGTGGTGCAAACCTGGCCAATTCAGTGAATTTGGCCTCATACTCAGCTACAGTCATGCTGTCTTGCCTAAGTTCCATGAACTCTGCTACTTTCCTATCCCCAACACATTGTGGGAAGTACTTGTCGTAGAAAATCTCCAGAAATTTCACCCAGTCAACATCTTTATGATTTTCTCGCATTAACATCCACCATCTTCTTGCCTCGTCTTCTAGCATAAAAGTGGCTAGAAGTACTTTCTGTGTCTCTGAACATGGGAACACTTCAAATAGTTTCTCAATGACGAGGACCCAAGCTTCGGCTTTCAATGGATCTAATCCACCATGGAACTATGGTGGTTTCATTTTCTTGAATTCTTTGGTGAGAGCTATTATTCGATCATCATTCTGATTAAACTTACATTATACTTTGTACAAAAGATTCACAGGTATGCATATATTAAAGAGCATACATATTCAAATAATTTACAATGCAAGTAAATCACAAACTTATAACACATAGTTGTTCACATTGAAACATTTAGATGCATTCTCGATGCTATCAGATTCATACTTATCACATGAATGCATCCTAGATCTTTTCTAGGCGCTTATTGCTCTTTTGGACAAGTGTGTGAGTTATTAACTCGTGCTCTAATACCACTCTGTCATGACTCGAACCCGCCCCCGTGGGTTGAAGACATAACAGGCCAGAAATCATGAGATCACCTATGGCCTCAAACCAAACCGAATGTATGTTAACAGAGTTAATGGGAGCCAAACGGAAGCAGTTTAAAACTTTGTCCATAGAGCTGTGCTTACATGGCACATTATAACAAACCATACATATGCATATTAATAACTCACAACAAATATGTACTACACAAGGTTCTGTACATATAGGATCATATGAGTCTAAGTCAACCCAAGAAGACTATATACACATATTCAAAGACTCGCCCACATGACACAATAAAACAGAATGACAAAAAGGCGAAGATGGGTCTCGTGCGTGAAACGCAAGGGCTGACTCTTCAAAACCTTTGTTGTTCCTCACAGACTTCACTGGGGCTGGGTTTGACTTCTTCTCTTGGCTCACCTACAACACATGAATGAGCGTGAGCGAAAGCCCAGTGAATAATATCAAATAAAGGAGTTATACAAACGTGTGTAGAACAACATGCTTCAAACGGCCTTGGGCCCAATTCATATTTTCATTTATGTCAAAACTGGCCCTTGGCCCATTCACTTATTCGTATCAAACTGGCCTTTGGCCCATTCATTTATTCATGTCGAAACGGCCTTTGGCCCATTCATTCATTCGTGTCAAACGGCCTCTAGCCCATTCATTCATGTCAAAACGGCCTCTGGCCCATTCATTCATGTCAAAACGGCCTCTGGCCCATTCACTCTATCATTCAGATCAAACTGGCCTCTAGCCCATTCATTCATGTCAAAACGGCCTCTGCCCATTCATTCATTCATTAACGGCCTCTGGCCCATTCATTCATGTCAAACGGCCTCTGGCCCATTCACTCTATCATTCAGATCAAACTGGCCTTTGGCCCATTCATTGGCATAGCCACATTGTCCACCAATCGAATCAACGAACTTATAAAACTTACATAGAAGTAAGTAATTTGGACAACAACATATTTCAGATATCTTTGTTAACATATTACTCACAGTGATCGGTTGGTTGGTTGCCCTGGAGCTCGACCCTATACATTCCATGAACACAAAAGGGCCACAAACAATTCAATCGTTCTAAATTCCATTTTTCCTCTTTAGGCTTCATTCTTATCTCTTTAACTCAATTACAATGCTCAATGCATGCCTAAGAGTACTTAGAAGTGAAAGAGGACGGAAAACAAACTCAGAATGCCTTTTTCAAAATTTCAGAAAACAGGGTCCCCGCTCGAGCGTGGACTTCCCCGCTCGAGCGGACCCATGAGGTCTGCAAAAGTGCTGGATGCATCAAAATTACGCTCGAGCGTGAAGTCTGGCGCTCGAGCTGAAGGCCTGTCTACATAGCTCCCCGCTCGAGCATGAACTTCACCGCTTGAGCGGACATCCAAGTCTGCAAAAAAAATACTGGGAGCACGAAATTCACGCTCGAGCGGCTGTTTCCCCGCTCGAGCGGACATCAAATTTTATGGGTTTTCCAGAACATGTTCTTGAGCTCCAATTTGACATTCAATGGTTCTAGATGCATGCTTTTGGCTCAAACTTCACATAATCATACACTAACATGGTACCAACACCAAATTACAACACAATGGAGCTCAATTTCACAAATTAATCACATGCATGTCCCAATCTACACCAAATTCACTTTCAACATAACAATTTCATGCATTCAAGCTCATACTTCTTATGAATGGTACATGCATGTGAGATATAACTTCCATTTCAACTCAAATTGTACAAATGGTGGTCACAAGCATGGATTCTAGCCACAATTCGACATGGATCGATTTTTTTCATGCTCAACTATACAAATTCATGGCTATTATGCACATGCATGCATTCCATGATTTCAAATACAACAAAATCAACTCAATTTCCTTATAATGAATTTAATCATGTTCTTGACCATTATTCAAACTTGAATTCAAGATCAATTACCTACCTAGAGGCTCAATTTCTCCAATCAATAGCAAATTCTTGAGAATAGCTTCAAAGTTATCAAGCTTCAAGCCAAAATTGCACATTTTCCCCTCTCTCTCTCTATAGTCGGCCTTCTCACCCTCTCAAATGTTATCTCAGATTTTGAGCTCAAAAAGAACCATGAGAGTGTATATGGCCCTTTATGTAAAGCCCACTAATTCTAATTTAATAATAATAAATAATTGGCACTAATTCATCAATTTAATCAAATTAATCTGGTCCGAATCAATTTTTCAATTAAACTTCACTGTAGGCTCTAAGAATTATGCCAATCACAATGGCGTGACCAATTTCGGTTTCGGTGGCCGTTAGGGCCTTCAATTTAATTTCCAAAGCAGACAATCAAACAGATATTCCTACGGTGAACAGATAGAAATTCAAAACCACATATTTTCACATAATGAAACACAAAATCATATCAAACACATAATCATATTCATGTTAAGGATCAATTAGCATACTACAGAGCAAGGGTATTACAATGCTGGGGCTACATATCAATGGGCTACAACCAGGATTTTGCACGATATGATCCACAAAGAGGTTGAGGTGTACGTAGACGACATGATTGTCAAGTCCAAGGAAAGAGAGGGCCACTACACTGCCTTGAAGAAATTTTTCCAATGGATTAGAGAGTATCGGTTGCGGCTGAATCCTCAGAAATGTACTTTCGGTGTTACAGCAGGGAAAATGCTAGGGTTCTTGATCACACAAAGGGGTATTGAGGTCGATCCTTCCAAGATTAAGGCCATCTTAGAAATGCCAACACCAAGGACTAAAAAGGAGGTGCGAGGCTTTCTGGGTAAAGTGCAATTCATAAGACGGTTTATTACAAAATTAACCTTGACTTGTGAACCACTGTTTGGTCTCCTGAAGAAAGGAAAAAAGTTCCAATGGGATGACCGATGCCAAGTTGCTTTCGAGCAGATCAAGCAATATCTACAGAACCCACCTGTGTTGTCGCCACCAAAGCCGGGGAAACCGTTGATTCTGTATCTATCAGTGACTGACACGACAATAGGTTGCATGTTTGCGCAGGAATCTGAGGATAAGGTGGAGAAGGCTATCTACTACCTGAGCAAGAAAATGCTGGATTATGAAGCCCACTATACTCCGCTGGAGATGGCTTGTTTGGCCTTGGTATGGGCTACCAGGAAGTTGAGGCACTACCTGGTAGCTCACTCTGTAATACTAGTTTCGAGATTAGATTCCATCAAATATCTCTTTGAGAAACCAGCACTTACGGGTAGGCTAGCCCATTGGTTGCTTCTTCTCTTCGAATTTGATCTGAAGTACATGACGCGCAAGTCTTTGAAAGGGAGAGCGGTAGCGGAGTTCCTAGCCGATCACTCGATGGAAGGGGATGAAGCAGTAGAGTATCTGTTGCCGGACGAGGCCATTCTGCAGTTCGAAGAAGAGGTCTGGACTATGTACTTTGACAGAGCGTCAAATCAATACGGGTACAGGATAGGGGTGTTGCTGATAGCACCCGACAATTCCCACATACCCCTAGCTTCAAACTCCAGTTCAAAGCATCGAACAACGAAGCTGAGTATGAGGCATGTATCGCTGGCTTAAAAGCCGCCCTAGAACTATGGGCAAAAAGGTTGGACGTCATCGGGGACTCGAACCTAATTGTGTCTCAAGCCAAAGGAGACTGGAAGGTGAAGGAAGAAAGGATGAAAATCTATCACCAAACTCTGGACATGCTAATTCCCAGGTTTAAGAAGTTAACCTTCACCCATCTGTTGAGAGAGAGCAACAGGTTCGCAGACGCTTTATCAACTCTATCTTCTATGATAGACATCCTTTAGGGAGTCCAGATGCGTCCGATCATCATTGAACAGCGGTATGTGCCAGCCTACAAGCTGATTGCTGCCATAGATGAAGTACAAGATCAAAATCCCTGGTGTTATGACATATGGAACTTCTTGGAAAATGAGACTTATCCACCAGGGGCAAATGCCAAAGACAAGAATGGTTGAAGGTTAACTTCTTAAAGGCAATTCGAAGAATGGTTGCTCAGTTCATCATTTGCAGCGGTAAACTGTACAAGCGGGGTCATCTTGGGATGCACAAACTGTGTGTTGATGCTGAAGAATCTAAGCGCCTGATGAAGGCCATCCATGGAGGAGAGTACAGAGCACACATGAGCGGGGTAATGCTAGCCCAGAAAATCCTTAGATAGGGTTATTACTGGTCAACCATGGAGGAGGATTGTATTGGTTTTGTTTGGCGATGCCACAAATGCCAGATCCATGCAAATCGCATGAACATTCCGTTGTCAAAGCTGTACAACATGACTTCGCCATGGCCTTTTTCAGTCTGGGGGATTGATGTGATTGGGGCAGTTACTCCGAAGGGGTCAAATGGGCATGAGTATATTCTGGTAGTGATAGACTACTTTACAAAGTGGGTCGAGGCCCAATCTTACGCAATGCTGAAGGCATCGCATGTTGCTAAGTTCATCAGGAACAACATCATCTGTCGCTATGGGGTCCCGAATGAGATTATTTCGGATAATGGTTCCCACTTCAAGAAGGAGGTGATCGACTTGTTGGAGAAGTACAACGTGGCTTTTCATAAGTCATCTATATATCAGCCGCAAACCAACGGAGCTGTTGAGGCCGCCAACAAGAACATCAAGCACATTCTGCAGAAGAAGGTGGAAACCTACAGGGACTGGCCAAATAAGCTGCCATTTGCTCTTTGGGGCTACCGGACGTCAATTCAAACTTCTACTGGGGCAACTCCGTATTCCTTGGTTTATGGAATTGGAGGCTGCTTTGCCTATCGAAGTTGAGGTTCCATCACTACGGGTAATGGCTGAGTGCCAAATAACTGAGGTAGATTGGCAGCAAAGCAGATTCGAAGAACTCATGCTGGTTGACGAGAGAAGGCTGAAAGCACTGTATCACGTCCAGGATTATCAACGAAGAATTGCCAGGGCTTTTAACAAGAAGGTTGAGTCCAGGAATTTAAAAAAAAGGGATTTGGTGCTTCAAGACAACCAAGCTCCCATCTACGACCCAAGGGGCAAGTTCAGACCTAATTGGATTGGTCCTTACATCATCAAGTCTATCTGGTCGGGTGGAGCTATCGTTCTTATGGACCTAGATGGCCTTGAGTTCTCCCAACCGATCAACATGGACAAGTTGAAGAAATACTATCCCTGAGTGGCTCGCTAGGCCAAAAACCGGAAAGGGCGACCTAGGCAAAAATTAGAGCACATAAAATTTGAAATAATAAAAACTGAGCTTGTAAGGTTGAAAACCCAGAAAGGGCGGCCTTGGCAAAAGTTAGAGTGCAAAAGGAGAGTGTTAATACACGAGTGAACCTGAACCAAACTATGTAAGGCTTGATTCCCATCTTTGGGATACGTAGGCAACTTCATTCTGAAGTCCAGCCATAAACGCTTCCCATATCAACTTTGTCCATGTGATCATGTTGGTCATCTTCATCTATTCTGCATCCAAGAGTTCGGTTGTGATCTCCAGTGCAGTGCTATTCAGACTAGGGGCAACTTTCCAGTTGCTGGATCCGGGGTTGTGCATCGCGATGATAGATTTCGAGCATGTCCAGTTATGATCCATATCGAAAATGGTTTTGAAAAGTTTTAATAAAAGTTGATTTTTCTCAAATTAATGTTTTTACGACTGAGACCATTTTTGGACCAAATGGAAAATTTTCAGTACCCACAACCTCCAATTTCATTGATTTCAATATAGAGTTCTCCGACTCTTGATACAAATTGAAGTTGCTTTTTATTACATTCACAAAGAAAACTTGAAAGTACAAATTAAAGCAATAAATTTGGGGCATAGTCAGGTGTTCCTGCGTCCCCTCCCAGAGTTGGTGGAAGCCTCTGATGCCAAAGTAGGCCCGGTTTATGCCTCATCTTCAAGCCAAGTTATGCACTCGCCAGAAAGGGCACAACTGAAACTGGGAGCAGGGGCCAGAAGTTCTCTTGTTCTCCATGCTGTTGCATACCGAGCTAGCTGTGATCCTCAAACCGAAAATGAAGTTGGGTACTCTATCCCCTATTCCGGGCAGATTGATCATGCCCAAATTGACGCCTGAATCGAAATGGGAAATAGAAGACACAGTCTATCATGCCAATCAGCTGAATCCCAGGCTGTCCGGATATGCTGTAGCTCATCGTCGGGAGATTGAACCAAGGGCAGTGCCAAGCAATGTTGACAGCAGACAGGCTGCACATCCATTTGCACCACCATCCCTCATCTAGGCCATCAACTAGTCATTGTTGGAAGAAATAGCAGCGTGCTGAATATGCTGGGCATGAGTCCACCACTTTCAACTTGTCCATCAGCCATATCTAGGGAGGGATGAAAAAATAAGAGAGATTAAAGAATAAAGAGGTGCACGTAGAGAGAAAAGTGAGAAAAGATTTTGAGAGAAAAACAGAGCTTGAGGGCCGAGTGATGTGAGAAATACACATGTGAGAAGGGTGGGAAACATTACCTATAAGAGTAGTGAACTCCCTGCGAATCTGGTTGTCTCCCGGCGATGGAAAGCATCCAAACCCATCAGAGTCTCAGTTAGTGTCATGTCGATGCAGCTCTTGCGCTCTTTTAAGCCTTGGGCAACCTCAATCAAACGGACGTTGGACCCTCCGAAGCCTAGGGCAAGCAAGAAATGAGACAACATGCATAAGCAGAGAGCGTGTCGCCGAAAACTCTGCCAAAGATGGTCGCCGCGATCACCGGTGTCAGAAAATCGATGAATCAAGCACGGAATATCCAGCTCTCTGTTGCGAATCAAAGACTGAGAGTCATGCAAAGTAGGCCCACACATCCGTCCAAAAGCTTGGATGTGGCCAAAACGGAATTGGGGCAAGATTTCTTCATCGTGCCGAGACTCCATCAAAGTTTGGAAATCTTCAAAAGTGTGACATATCTCTTGTCCGCCAAAGCTAAAAACATGAATTACCGGATTCCAACACCTAGCCACGGCATGGAGGAACGGAAAACGCAGCGGGGTGCGGCTTAGTGTGAATAGTGCATTTATTTTGAAACCCTGGAAATTCAACTTTTCCGAGCCATCTAAAGCTGCAAGCCAATCAGAGAGTTTTTGGGCAAGAAATACTTCCATTTGGGGCAAAAATGGAGTTGAAATGAAAAAACCATGAAGCTGGAACCTTCATGGAAGATAAGGCATTGAGTGAAAGACAGGTGTCAGCATTTCGGAGATTCTGCTCATCGATGGCCGACAATGGCTCATTGGTGGCCGGCAGGGGGTCATCAATGGCTGGCAGAGGCACATTGATGGCCGGCAGGCCATTCCCTATGGCCGCAGCCTCCCTTCATGCTCAGTGATCTCCTGTGTGAAGATCCAGTTGTTTTCCAGCAGTTGTATTATGTTATCGGCACCTTTTGGGGTCTGGTTTTGGTTCTTTTCAAGCCTGAGCATGCCTGTTTAAGCTATAACCATCCAGTCTTGTTTGGTAAGTTGAGTTTTGTCATTATCGAGTTGTTGCACCTTGTTTATCGAGTTGTATGCATGTTGATTATCGAGTTGTTTTGTTCTTTCAGTTGTTAGTTGGTTCACTAGCTGATTAAGATCAATGCAATTTGACTGTGCAGTTTTCAAACAAGGATCAATTTCATTTTCATATTGTGCAATGCTATGCGATGCTTAGAATGTAGAATGCAACACTTTTTGAACCAAAAAGCTGTTTTCATTCCAATCATGGTTTCTTGTTGCAAAAGAGTACAAGTTTTAAAGAAAATAAAATTGTCTAAGGCTATACAATGTGCTAATACTACTATCAAAAAGAGAACAAAGCAAAAATCATCTAAATCAGTGCCATCCAGCTCAGGATTGAGAGGCCCTCTTCATCCTCTTCCTCGGCTGAGCAGACTCTAGAGCACTGTCACCATCGGCACCGCTGTCTGAAGCTGGATCAGAGCCTGAACTGGAACCCTCCTCAGCCTCTCCAGCCTTCCTACTGGCAGAGCCTGAGCCGGCATCGTCGCCTCCCCCATCAGATGACTCGGACTGTCGACTCGCTGTCTCAGCCTCCTCGCTCGTCTCGTCATCATCATCGCCTAGAATGGGCTCTGAAGGGCCGCTCTCGCCACGGGTGCCCCTAACTCTGCCCCAACTGCGTGCCTGAGCCTGTCTCCCTCTCCTCTCTGCTACTGGGGGAGGAACTGAAGGTCTAGCCGCTGCTCTTGCTAGGGTACCCGATGGGGCTAGCATCTCGAAAGGAATCTGAAAAGGGCAATTCGTGAGAATGCATTAGTCTTGGTGTGTATGATTGCAGTCTATGTAGTAAACAGTGAATGATTGCAATGGATGTGCCATGAGCAGTAAATGATTGTAGTGTATGTATTCCATGGGCAGTGTGTGGGAACAGTGTATCGATGCATCGTTTTGGTGCAGTGTGTCAGATCAGTGTAGTGTGGAACAGTTGAAGTGTTAATGTATCGGCAGAAAAACTTCGTGGCATGAAATGCAAGTTGAAAGAAATTACTGGGATCTTGTAGAGGCTAAGCAGATCCAAGCTCATTTGTACCATCTCAGTCAGGGAAGCCACTAGCTCGAGGGCCTGCCCTGTGTACTCTATGGGTGCCTGCAAGTGCGTTGAAGGGATCAGTATTTTATACAGCATAGTTGAAATGAAGTAAATATGCAAAATGTAAAGTTTAGTGCATACCGGAGTCAGGCCTCGAACTCCGACAAGCGCATGACCGGCTGGTGCAGGCTCAATGGGGATCTGGCAAATCTTCCCAGAACGTCTTCGATAAGTCACTGAGGTAGGCAGCTCTGGCCATCCCTGTCTCTACCTCTCCCCAGGATCTCTCCTCCTACAAGACCTAGTCGCTCTGGCTCCGCTGCCTCTCTCTCGCAGCTAGAGCTCTCCATCCCTCACCTCCGCGAACGCCGGTCAGAGGCGGCATCAGATGAGTTTGAGTCTGGGTAAAGGTCACGTAGTCGCCCTCTACACAGAAGTACTCCGTCTCCAGTCCTACCATAAACTGGATCACCTGCTCAGCAGAAAATCTGTGTGCCTCTCTCATAGATGCTGGAGGCGCTGTCGGTACGAATGGGGCAGGCAATCCCAGAGTCTGGCATACGAAGTGCTCACTCAAGAACCAAGTGCGGCAGATCGGGCCCTCGAGGAGAATGTGATCGCGTGCGACAACCCGGTTGGGTTGTACTGGTCTCAGAGCCCTGATGGTATCGCATCCCATGGCTGCCATGTGATCTGAGAATAAAAGAATGAACAGGTGATTAGTCACCATCAATTGATCAATGGGTGTATCAAGTTAATTGAAATAACTTTGTTCTGGGTTACCTCGCGCGCCGTGACCGTGTCGAAGTACTGTCAGAAGAACATGAAGTTCTCCCGGGTCCTACGACATAGCTGGCCGTCGTATACCCGAGAGAACAGGATCGTCGCTGGGGTCTCTTCTACGGGCTCTGGGGCAAGAGCTGGGAAGTATGCGTACACCCACAACTGTAAAGAAAATGTGATCGATACAAGGTATGAAAGGATACAGAAAACGCAAAGCAGAAAGCATGCAATGTATGAACAGGTACAGAAGATGCAAGGCAAAAAGTATATGTGTTGAACAAGTGTAAAGCAGGAAATGCTAAGCAGAAACTGTAAAGTGAAAAGGGAGAACTAAGCTGTGTACCTCCCAAGCCCGCCAGTAGCCGCCGATCAAGGTCCCGCTCATCCGAGAAGTCAAGCTCACGTACCCGTACAGAGTGGTGAGGTCGACTCTGCCCCAATCGTAGAACTGAACTCTCTGGAGTATTACCAATGCGCTCAGAAAGTACAAACCCACGGTGTTCCACCTGTTCGAACAAGGTGGTACCGAAGAGGAACATGAGGAAGCCCTTGGCGTACTGCTCGACCTCCTCCACTGTCTAGGGCTCAGCTCCTCTAAACTGCTCCTCGAACCAGTTATAACGGACCATGCCCGTCCGGAGTGTCGATGCGTGTGCCCCGAGTAGTGCAGTCCATGCAGCCTCCCACTCCCCCATGTCAGGATCTAGAGAGATCGAATCACCCCCTACACCTATGCCGCTAATCATGGCAAAGTCGTAGGGAGTCATCGTCATCTCCCCCGTGTTGGAGAAATGGAAGGAGTTGGTGGTATCCCACCACCTCTCCACAAAAGCCCCGAAGAGGGGGTGACTCGCTACAACCCGCGTCAAGCTGGAGCAAAACAGACCAAAGCCAGTCTCGTCGATGAGGTCACGAACCCTGGCTGGGAGCTCGCCATACCAGTCCCGGGCTGTCGTCGTGCCATAGCCTCTGAAAGAGCGGGATTCGTCCTGTAGTAATGCATGAGATACAATCAAATCAAGCACAGTTGCAAGTACAGTTGAATGCAAAGCAGTGATGTATGAATTACAGTTGAATACATAGTAGTGATGTATGAAACACAGTCAGATCAAGGAGTGTGATGCAATCAAATCGAAACAGTGCAAGAAATGCAGATAATTGGAAGTAGTGCTGCTGAAAAGCGAAGTTCGTACCTCCACAGCGATGGCTGATAGGTGAGACGCAGGCTCTCTCAGTAGGAGGTCATCTGGCGCGTCCTCGACAAAATAAGTGAAGGCTTTGATGCCTCTCGCAACAGGTATAATATGTGTCTCGGGGTGATACCTTATCGGATCAAAATGGCGTATGCTCGGCGGCAATGGCTCAGGCTCGGCCTCAGGTTCAGCCTCGAAGTCCGCTGCAAACTCTACTGGAGGAAGCGTGGGGAAGCCCCCGTCATAAGGGATATCGTCTACCATCTGAAATAGATGCAAAATGAGCAGAAATGGAGAAAATGGTGAAACTTTGCAAAAGTCAAACCCTAGGAGAGAGAAAAGTCAAAGAAAGTTAAAACTTGGGAAAAGTGAACTAACCTTGGGAGAAACTCGAGGGAAATGATCCTTGAACGGTGGAAATGTCGGAAGAAGCGTCGAAATCAAATTCTGATCGGTTCAAATTGAGGAGAACAACAGGGTTTTCGCGAAGAAAATGTTCTTAGGGTATTGGGAAACGCATAGAATACACGGATCTAGAGAGAAGAAGTACCTAGAGAGCAAAAGAGAGGTATTTCGTGCAAGGGTTTGTGTGGAAATGAAGTGATTTTTCTTGTACTTAAAGAGCCACGGCTGAAAAGACCAATCTGCCCCAATCTACCATCGATGGCCAGCAGTAGCACATCGATGGCCAGCAGTGTGTAATTGTTGGCCGGCATCTTCCATTGATAGCCGGCAGGGGGCAGCAACTTCCCTTGATGGCCGACAGGCCTCCACTAGCTTCCCCTGCCTCTTTTACCTTGATATGTGTCCTTGGGTTCCAAGAAATGCAGGGTATGCTCAAAGTTTGATTCAAAATGCCTCCGCGAAAGCCTAGAATCACGTTCGCAGTGCGCGAGGGTCATCGGCCATCAACTCAAACAAGGTGTATCCTTTTTTAATGTATTTCAACTCTCTGGGAGGTAAGTCGGAAGTTGTTTTCGAATCGTCTTCATCAAGCATGCTTTTGTCGTCGCATAGGATTTGCACGTTACATTGAACATGCGTTTTGAATTGTTGCATTGAACATGCATTACCATGTTTACATAAGGCATGCATCTTGCATCGAATATGTGTCGTTAATTATCTCGCATAGAATATGCTTCGGTTTCATTTCTTGCATGTTGTGCATGGAGCATACCTTGAACATCATGTTATGATAATTCGTCTTGCGTGAGACATGCATTGTATTGCATTGTATCTATCAAGTTTTCTTCTCATACATGCACGATATTGTATGTACGGTTCATTCAGAGGAATTTCGGGTAAAAACCATTCCTCCCCCTCCCCTCATTTCGTTGGTTAGAGACATTTGGGTATGCCCGATGACTACACCGACTTTTCGTTGGTTAGAAACACCCGGTTACGCCCTATGTTTACACTGGCACCCTGATGAGAGCGTTTGGGTCATATGCTCGACGTTTGTTTACTTTCCCTCTCTCATGTGTGATACGCTGAGAAGTGTTGACCTTCCCTCTCCCGCGTGTGTTATGCTGAGAGGTGTTGCCTTCCCTCTCTTGCGTGTGATACGCTGAGAGGTGTTGCCCTTCCCTCTCCCATGTGTGATATGCTGAGAGGTGTTGCCTTCCCTCTCTCGCGTGTGATACGCTAAGAGGTGTTGCCCTTCCCTCTCCCGCGTGTGATACGCTGAGAGGTGTTGCCTTTCCTCTCTCGCGTGTGATACACTGAGAGGTGTCGTCCTTTCCTCTTCCACGTGTGACACGATGAGAGGTGTTGCCTTCCCTCTCTCATGTGTGATATGCTAAGAGGTGTTGCCTTCCCTCTCCCATGTGTGATACGCTGAGAGGTGTTTCCTTCCCTCTCTCGCGTGTGATACGCTGAGAGGTGTTTACCTTCCCTCTCCAGCGTGTGATACGCTGAGAGGTGTTGCCTTCCCTATCTCGCATGTGATACGCTGAGAGGTGTTGCCCTTCCCTCTCCCACGTGTGATATGCTGAGAGGTGTTTCCTTCCCTCTCTCGTGTGTGATACGCTGAGAGGTGTTGCCTTCCCTCTCCTGCGTTGGATATGCTGAGAGGTGTTGCCTTCCCTCTCCCGCATGTGATACACTGAGAGGTGTTGCCTTTCCTCTCTCGCATGTGATACGCTGAGAGGTGTTTACCTTCCCTCTCCCACTTGTGATACGCTGAGAGGCATTGCCTTTCCCTCACTCGCGTGTGATACACTGAGAGGTGTTTCATTTGAGACTTTGGGTACGCTCGACAGTCGCTTTTAGCCTTTCCTGCGTGTTGCATAGTTGAGCTTGCATAATTTTCTTACATCCTTTCTATTGAAATGTGTGAGACTGTTGTAACTTGTAGGTTTGCTTAAATTGTTGTATTCATTTTGCATAAATGCTTCATTACAGCTCTCTTTGCATGATCATAAGTTATGCTCTTGCATTATGCATGTCATTTGCATTTTGCCCCAGCCTCCGGGCGCATCTATATTGTTATGTTGTTGTTTGTTTGAGTCTCCGGCCTTGTGAAAAATGGGTCGTCTTGGGGTTTTGAAATTCACTCTCGTCATTTCATGACTTTCGAGTTCTGTCAAAGAGGGGCAACTGTAGACACCCCATTTTTGACTGTCCTCAAGACTTGGATGTTTTTGTAGGTTCATCCAGCAACAAGTTTGATTGCTCGTCGAGTGTTCGACTTTCGCGACGGAATGCTCCAAGTTTGATCCTTCCAAACCCTATTTCCATTCTATCTCATTTTTGGACCATGTGTTGGTCTTTGCTTTGTGATGTGCTTAATGGCCTGCCGGCCATCAGATAGGGCTGCCGACCATGGGATCTGCCTTGCCAGTCATTAATAGGCCCTGCCGGCCATCAAGAAGGCACTGCCGGCCACCAATGTTTCAACAGATATTTTTCAAATATTTTTGAGCCAGCTGTTTGGAGGATAGACCATCTGCACCCACGTGGATGGCTGGATCTCTTTGAGGGGCTTTTGTATCTCCTATATATAGAGCTCATCTTCTTGCATGCAAGGGGTTACAAGAATTGAGCTGAGCTAAAATTCTCTATATATATATATATATATATTTTAGGGTTGAAAGTGATCTTTCTCTACATATTTGCACTAGCACTCTTAGCCAAACACCCTCGTATTGGAGCTGAGGTCTTTTGAAGCTTGGTTTGAGGTCTCAAAGCTCGTTTTAGCTCAAGAAAGTTGCTGATTTGTTGCTGTGCTTCAAAGGTAATCATTTTACTCTTTTAAGGTTTGTTTTTGTACATTGGTTTGGCCAACCTTGCATGTTGTTTTTGGCCTAGTTGTCAACTACAAAAACCTCTATTTTTGAGTGTTGAAAATGGTTGTTTGAGGCCCTTTTGGGGTTGGGGGTGTTCCCCTCTCTTTGGTGGCTTATTTGCTGAGCTTTGAGCCATGCTTAGAAGCCTTTAAAACAATCTCTTTTTGGCCTTTTAACCACTGAAATCCAGGGGATTTTCAGTGGCAAAAACTTAGTTTTGGGGACCAAAATAGGAGGGGGTGGCCTCCCATCCTTGTTTCTCCTTTTCATGTGTTGATGGCTTGGTAGTTGAGCATGTTTTTCTGCCATCTCTTGACTTGATCTAAGCATGTTTTTGTGACTCTTTTAACATGTTTTAGCTCTGTTTTTGGTTGGCTTGGTCACTTCTTGCATGCTTCTTACACTTGTAGTGTAATCTTACTCACTAGCCTTGCATGCTTGATGTTGTAGCTCATTGTTCTAGCATGTGTTGGCTCCACTCCAGTAGGTTTTTGGCCTTTATTTAGCATGCTCTAGCTCTGTTTTGAATAGCTTTGGTCATGCATGCCTTGCTTTGTATAGCTATAGTGTTGCTGGCCCTTACTAGCTTTGAGTTTTAGGGCCATTAGCATGTTGTGCTTGTGATGTTTGCATGTTTTGGCATCATTTAGCATGTGTTTTCAGAGCATATAACTCCATTACACACTCACATATATCACTCCTTCATGATGTTTGAGAGTTATGCCTTATGCCTTGTTTGTGAGCCAATGCATGAACATGTTTTTCTTGCTATTCATGCTACCATCTCAGCACTTTGTGGCCACTGTTTTAGCATGTTTGAGGTCTGTCCATAGTTGGTTTGACCATTTGAGCATTGTGTTGCATGGTCCTAGTGTTGTGAGCTTCACTAGTCTCAATGCTTAAGTCTCCTAACATGTTGTACATGAGTTGTTTGCATGTTAGAGTCTCATGTTTCATACCATTTCAGCACTGAAATTCTACCACCTCCCCCCCATTTCTTCACTTTTGATTTGCTTTGAGGCTTGGTTGGTCTTAAGTTGTGCTTAAGCCATGGGATTGAGGCTTATGTTTAAATGGCTTTAACCCTTTCTTGAGGGTTCCTCCTCGCCAAAGGCATGGCTTCTCTCATGTCGTAAGTCATCTTTTGATTGACCTTCCTCTCATTAGGGGACTTTCACATTTGGACAAATCAATTAAGGAATGGTTTGATAACTTAAAATGTGTAGACAAGAATTGAATCAAGTAAAACATGTCAAGCTAAGCATGTTGCATTTGCATTGCATTGTGTTCAATCAGACGTTGCATTGAACATAAGGTGAATTGGTCCATTTCATAATCAAAGTGATGAAAATGAGCCAATTCCCTTTGTCTCCATTGCCTTGTATCTTTCATGATAAGGTGATGGTCCTAGAGTCTTGTTTGTGTTTGTGCATTTATTGAATATGTACAAGTTGGCTCTTTGGCCATCATGCACTGTGAATGCTTGATTGATGGTTTTGGATCCAATAGTGCCTCTCCCTTGATGTCTTGAGATGATAAGGAGTGGCATAGTATATACATGTCCTTGGGAGACCCTCCATTTTCCTCTATTTTGTGCTCTGTTGCAGTTTGGTGTCACAGCACACCAGTGGCTGGCACCCTTTCATTGTTGGCTGGCACCATTTCATTGTTGGCCGGCAGAGGCACATTCTTGGCAGGCAGATGGCCGACAGTCACCATTCATAGCCGGCAGGTCACTGGTGCACTCCTCAGCATTGTTTTGGTAAGGTTCAGCAGAAGTTCTTGGGGACAACCTGCAAACAGAGCCTCTAAAGAGCAAACCGGAGAGCTTTTTGGGGCGAAAACCGAGCATGCATCTTCTACTTCTTCGAACAGAGCCGAGGCAGCATAGTTTTAAAGCTTGAATTTGAAAATTAATTAATTTGTTAATTAGTTAATTGTTGTAATAATTAGTAAGTGGTTTACTAGTTCTTCGTTTGGTTTGTAATAACTAGTCTAATTAGTTTAATTAGATTAGTTGGTTAGCTTAGCTTAGATAAGCTTAGCGTATTCATTCGGACCCTCCTTCGAGAGGGCGTATTATTGTAATAAGGGTGCGTGTGTGTGTGCATGTCTTCCAACCCCACTTTTTTCTCCCTTTTATTTAACCGCTTTCGATGGTTAGATTAGGGCACGTTTTGTTTAGCATACCTTATGCTTGCATGTTTGCATCATTCATTTTGTCTTGCATGCACCAGGCTCGGCGCATCATTCAAACTGCATCGTATTTCAATACACTCACTTGAATACATGTTTAAAAGCATGTTAACAAGTATCGCATTCATATGCCAACTTAGATAGCCGAGCCTATTTAGTTGCATTATTGCATGCGTTGCATTAGGCATCTTGTATAGTTAGGATCATGCATATTTCTAACTAGTTTTCTGTTTTGGCTTGGAGTACATTGTAAGTGTTTATGCTTTAGCATCCTTGCATGAGTGTAAGTGATTGACATAATCGCATGCTTGCCATGAGGCTATGTGCTTAAATGTTAAACTGCATGAATGCCTGTGGATGAAGGCTTTGTTGCTTGAATTGGGACAATTCATCAAATGTGAGTTTTAAGCCTACTTTGCGAAGTGGCAAATCATCATGTTTTAAGCCCACTTGAGGGTGGCGAATCCGCGCTTTAGCCCACTTGAGAGTGGCACTTTCAAACCATTTTCGAAAAACAAATAGGAGTTGTTTTGTTCCAATTCTTGCGATTTTAGTCTATACTTGTATGTTGTGCGCATCACATAATAAGCTAGATTAATAACCGGAATAAGAATACATGTGTTTATAAAACAACATGTCATGCTTAGTAGAGGCCGATCCTTTGATCAGTCGAGCGGGGGTGCTCATTTCAGGACTTTCCCCTCTCGTACCCAAGTTCTCGAGCTGAGGCAATTTTGGTGATGACGGACACGTGGCCTTTGGCATGAGTTAGGGTTTCCTAAATTTCCCAAAAATAAAATATTTAGGTGGCGACTCTGTGATCTAGCAACGCATTCCATGTTTGGCGCTTTTTGATTCAAAATTGATTTTTCAAAACCAATTGCCGGATTTGGACTCTTTGGTGTTTATCAGTCTCGCATTGCACTTTGTGAGATTAGATTCAAAATCGTGACAGGAGTCCGAACTGTAGTAGTAGGACCCAATTCGCGCCATCTCTGAAAGGAGGGGCGCGCGAAGAGAGTTCGAGCAGTCTACACTCGGAAATTCCAAACCTTTGCATTCTAGGCATCGTCCATTCGAACTCTAGTTTCCACCGTCTCAATTGATCTCCTAGGGACACACCGCAAACACAGGCAGGTGGCTATACCGAACCACCGGAAGTCGTTCGGGCACGACAAACACCAAAGGAATTGCACTTTTAGAGGATTTAAGGTCTCTTAGACCATAGAGTGCACAAGACAATGCAATGCAGAGTGAATGCACAAAACTGTGCGATGCAGGTGCACAAGACAGTGCGATATGGGTTAAATGCACAAAACCGTGCAATGCAAGTGTGTGCACAAGAAAGTGTTATACAGGTGCACAAAACAGTGCAATGCAGGTTGAAATGCACAAGACAGTGCGATGCAAGGTGTGCAAAATAGCGCGATGCAATGCATAAACAAGTGCAGGTAAGGTGCGCAAAACAACGCGAGCAATGCACTAATAAGTGCAGGTAAGGCACGCAAAACAGCGCGAGTAATGCACTAGCAAGTGCAAGTAAGGTGCACAAAACAGCGCGAACAATGCACTAACAAGTGCAGGTATGGGAGCATGTAATGAAATGCACAAGATAGTGCGATGCGCAAAAAAGCGCGAGTGTAAACTGCACAAACAAGTGCGATGCGCAAGAAAGCGCGAATGTAAACTGCACAAAAAAGTGCGATGCGCAAGAAAGCGCGAGTGTAAACTCAAATGCACAAGAAAGCGCGAGTGTAAACTCAAATGCACAAGAAAGTGCGATGCACAAGAAAGCGCGAGTGTAAATTCAAATGCACAAGAAAGTGTGAGTGATACACAACCACAAAGTGCACAAGACAGTGCGATGCACAAGAAAGCGCGAGTGTAAACTGCACAAGAAAGGGCAATGCGCAAGAAAGCACGAGTGTAAATGCAGAATTTTAAGGTCTCCCAGACCAGAGAATGCACAAGACAGTGCGAGTGGGTCACAACCACAAGGTGCACAAGACAGTGTGAGTGGCACACAACCACAAAGTGCACAAGACAGTGCGAGTGGCACACAACCACAAAGTGCACAAGACAGTGCGAATGATATGAAATTATGAAATAGATACACTGAGTGAGATTATTATGTAATAGATGCATGACGTTAATTGAAAACATGTTCTATGCATGAAACAAGCATATTCTATGCAATACTGGAAGCATATTCTATGCAAGAGACAGACATATTCTATGCAACATTGAAAGCATATTCTATGCAAGAGACTGACATATTCTATGCAACATTGAAAGCATATTCTATGCAAGAATCATAAACAATACGCGGCACGCATGCAGTAGAAGTGTATATGAAAGGGCACATTCTATGCAATAGAAGAGCATCAAACATGTACTTTGGTGCCTCCAATTTACCTCTCGGAGGACTTTGCAACATGCTTAACTCAAAAAGGACACACCCTATTCATATTGGCGAGGGGTAACATCTGCATGTGAAAACCACGGGTGCTGCTTCGACTGGCATTTTGACTTGAAGCAGGCTTAAGCTTGGGGTCAAGATACACTCATACTCTAGAGAAAGGCGAAGCCTGAGAAGGTGCACCTGGAATGCAGTCTTGGAACTAGTCGAAATTGAAACACACTAAGATGCTCCAAATTTTCCCTCTTTTGTTTTACTTTGCAGTTTGGAACCTATGTAGCTTTAGATAAGTCCTGGTTCTACTGTTCAGACATGACCTGGGTTGAACCCTACAGTTTATGAAAGAAAGAATCCTATTTTGCACATATGTTGAGAATGGCACAACACTCCGGGCATAAAACGATTTTTTTTTTTTTTTTTTGAAATTGAGAGTGAGAATGAGTTCTTGATCGGGTATTGAGCCTATGACTGACCACTGTCAAAACGACTGAACAAAGGAAAACAACCTAAATACATCTATTGACACTCGAAACGACTCCAAACAAGAATCGAGACAAACCAAAAACAACAAACACAACATTCAGACACTCTGCTATCCATCGGTGGAAGACCTCTCGATCCACGAGGAGCCTGTTTCTCCGGATATTGTTTCCCACCCTTTCTCATTTGTGATTCTCACATCACTCTGGCACTCAATCTGTTTTTCTCTGAAAAAGCCCTTTCCTCACTTTTTCTCTTAGCGCACATCTCTCTATTCTTTAATCTCTCTTCTTTTTTATCCCTTCCCTGGGTGGTTGATGGATAAGCAGGAAGTTGCGGGCTCTTGCCCCTAGTATTCTACTTGATTCTTATTCTTTCGCTCACAACTCGTGAACTTTCCCACAGAGGGGTTGCGATGCGACAGGATATGCAATGGATCCACAACTGACATTGGTTGGCGACGCACCTGGGTTAGCTTGATTGAGGTGAGTTACAGCATCTCCTATTGGCCAGGTGTACAATTGACTGACCTCACACATTGCGTTTTCTACGCTCCCATTCCGGGTCAGATACCAATTTGAGCGAGATCAAACCCGTCTAAATGAGGGGTAGAACATCCACCTCCTTTTCCAGTTCGTGTTTCGCACTTGGCTTGATACCTCGCTGCTGGGAGGATGAGAGAGCTTTTAACCCTTTGCTGGTCAGCTTCAGTTGTGCCTTTTCTAGCGAATATGATGCCCTTTTCGGCAAATATGGTGCCTTTTCTGGCAAGTATGTGGACAACAGGGAAAAGACAGAAAACCTGACTCAACTGTGCCCCTAGTTCATTATTTTGACCATTTTTTGTTTTGGCTTTCTACTAAGACAATTTTAATCAATATGAGAGTCAGATTAACATACTTGTTCGATTTTCTAATTTGAAATCATGCAAGTCAGGTTGTGAGCACTGAAAATTTTCCTTTTTTGGGTCCAAGAAATGGTCTAGTTTTGAAAAAAAAATGGAATAATTTTTTAGAAAATTAGACAACTTCATTAAAAATCCTCAAAACTGTTTTTGCAACTGGCCACTGCTCGACCAACACGGAATTTACTCTTGAGAAGCATAACTCAGATCTGAACTTGATTTGTCTTGCAACTAAATCTTTCTAACAGAATAGGGCACCCGAATTTGAACGAAGACGAGCCAATTTGCACATGGATAAGATAGTCGAGTTTGAACAAGGGTAAGCCAATCAACATGGATGAGCCCAGTAGGCTGAACTTCAAGATGAAGTTACCTACGTATCCCAAACATGGGAATCAGGCCGTACGTAGTTCTGGGTTTGAGGTTCACTCGAGTATTGACACTCTCCTTTTACGCTCTAACTTTTGCCAAGGTCGCCCTTCCGGGTTTTCAACCTTGCGAGCTCTGTTTTTCTTTTCTTTTCATTTGTTCTTTCCTTTCTTCTTGTTTTCTTTTTTTCTTTTTTTCTTTCTTTGAATTTTTTCATTTTCTTTTCATCTTTTCTTTTTCTTTTCTTTTTCTTTTTTTCTTTTTTCTCTGCTCTAACTTTTGCCTGGTTTGCCCTTCCCGGTTTTCGACCCTGCGAGCCTATCAAGGATAGAAAAGTGTAACTTTGTCAATGTTGATTGGTCAAAGGATCATGAAGCCATCTGAATCCAAGAGAATGGCTACTGTTCGCTGATGATGTAGAAGTCCATCCAATGGGGGCTGAAGTTGCCCCTAGTGTTATGGATAGGAACTCGATTGTCCTTTAGCAATACTTTCTTCTTCCAGCTATTGGAATTTGGCTTTCTTGCCGGTTTTCATTGGTTGGCAAAATGACCCATCTTTTGAATCTTTGAGAACATCTAACAGTTTTGCCCTTAGTTCAAGGGCTACTTCTGATCTAACTTTGTAAGGTTCCTTTGACGACATCTGACCTTCTTGATCCGACCTTCTAGCCCCTAGTTCGAGGGCTGCTTCAAATCTGGCCTGGCAGGCCTCCTTGGATGTCATACGACCTTATTGCCCTTAGTTCATGGGCTGCTTCAAATCTGGCCATACAAGTCTCACATTGTCATTGACCGTTGAACATTCTGAATCGAAGTCCAAGGTTTGAAAGCAAAAGAGGCTGAGTCTCAAGGCCGAGAGTGATCCTATGCTGCATAATCTCAAGATCAATTCCACGCATGTCTCCGCAAGACCACGCAAAACATTTTTTGAAATCTTTTAAGAAAGCAACTAGTCGCTCACGAAGACAATGTAGAACCAATCTGGATCAAGCCAGGATCCTTCTCAGTACTCACATTAACAAACATGATCTCATTCATTAAGGGCTTAGCATGCCTCTTTTCCTCTTAATTGATCAAATTTTTGCAAATCCCAAGGAATTCCTTCCTCTTTGTTTTCATCACAGTAACAGAAACGTTTTTGAAAAACTTAGGTCAATGCAATGATTCAAGGCACAGAAAAGTAGGTGAAAAGCTCTACTGTTTCATTCAGATTTGCTGGCACAGCTGGTTTCATGGCAGAAACAGACTTAAGAGGAAGAGTGTAAAAGACAAATACAAAACAAGATAGTGATGTCCAAGGTAACACCCCCGAAATCACCAGACTCTAACACAACAGGACTGACTCGATACAACAAGACAGACTCAATACAACAAAACTGACCCAATACCCAATTTAGAAAGCAAAATAAATAGCATTCGCAAATTGCTCAAAATAGTGCGTGCCATCCCCATATCTGGAGTAAACTGAGTGCCATCAGCAGGCGGTTCATCCTCGATCACATAATCACATTATCCCCTAAGTTCACAGATCTAGTGACGATAGACTTTGCAGAGCTTGGTGCGACGATAACCTCATTATCAATCAGATATTGTATTTCATGGCGAAGATGAAAGCACATGTTAGTGTCATGGCCGGCTTGTTGATGGAAGGCACAGTACTTGGCCGGATCATGCTTAGCTGGAAGGGGATCCGGGAGAGGCCGAGGCTCAAGGGGTTTGAGATGGCCTTGTCCTATAAGGATTTGGAGAGCTTTGGACAAAGTCATGTAGAGGGGACTGAAAACCCTCTGGCCTCGGGGTTGGTACTTCGAGGTTTGTGGAGTGTTGAATGTACCAGCAAAGGGGTTGGCAGGTGTTAACTGGGTTTGATGATCTCTTTGAGTATAGGATTGGAGCTAAAAGGGCCATTTCTGGTACAACATCTATTTTCCCGACTTGCCCCTTGATTCAGAATGCTCTCATCCTGAGTGGCAAAAGTGTCATCTGCAGTCTTTGCAATAACTGCGAGCACTTGCTGTTTGTTCAGTCCTTCAGCCTTCAAAGCCTCAACAACCCACTGAAGGTGTTCATAGGGACCAATGCCTGCTCCTACGTTGTTCTTGCCATTTGCCTCCACTTTGCCAAGGGATTGGCCTTCTTCTAGTGCTGCTCGTCCCAACATTGGGGACCTTTTTGGTGTGAAATTTCTGGCATGTGATGTGGTCGATGATGGAGCCAAAACCCTAAAGGCTAAATCTGCCACAGTTCTCTGAAGATCTTCAATCATTCTCATCAGCTCATAAGTTGTGGGTTCACGGGTTTGAGATGATTGGGGTTCAAGTGCATCCATCACGCATAAGTCCATGCTTTCTGGGATAAACACCTCAGGCTTGGGTAGATGGCCTGAGGTGATGTATATGGTGGGGTTGTAGGTGGATGGTAGTGTATGGATTAGATTAAGATGTGGATGAGGTATTTGGTCATTGGGATCTTGAGGTGGAGCTATCATATGGTTGTCGATGAGATTCTGGACCTCATGACAAAGGCAGTAGCAACGATCGGTGCCATGACCGCGCTGTTGATGGTACACACAGTACTTAGTGGGGTTATGTCTGGCAGGGAGTGTGTCAGGCAGAGGTTGAGGATCGAGGGGTTTGAGATACCCTCTTTCCATCAGGACTTTTAGTGCGCTAGTTAGGCTCATATAAAGGGGGGTAAAAGTTCTTCCTTGAGCTCAGGCTGGGCTGGCTGTTTGTAGGTTTGTTTTGGCAAAAGGGTCAGCTGTGGCGACAATATTGATTTTAGTGGGTTTGGGAATAGTGCTACCGCCAGCATTGGTACTCCTAGAAATCACCCTTCCTGTCAGTTCACTTGTTCTGGGAATAATCCGTCTATTGAACGCATTCTCGATTTGAACCCCCAATTCATGCAAACTTTTGAAAGTGAACAGCGGAGCCACTATTAACTTTTGCAACATATCATGCTCAAGGTTCTGCACCACTATTTGCACTTGGTCCCTCTCAGAAGGCTGATCTGTCATCTGTGTTGCCTTTGCTCTCCACCTTGCAACAAATTCCACAAAAGACTTTGCAGGATTCTGGTGGGTTGCTTCAAGCTCTTGGGTGGTCATTTCAACTTGGGTATTGTAAGAATACTGATCAACAAATGCCTCAGCCAATTCTTCCCAGTTCTGCTTCACTTTATTCTCCAACTTGGCATACCAAGTGGCTGCTATGCCCAATAGGGTTCTTCTATACAGAGAAAGTTTCTATGGCTTAGTCAGACCCATCGGTTTCAGGACGTCCAAGAAAAGCCGGATATGTACCATAGGATCTCCAAACCTGTCGAAACGGTCAAGGTGTGGCATTTTGAATCTGTCTGGGAGCCATACGGTAGCCTCGATGTATCCATTCTCAATGTCGGGAATGAATTTAAGGCCCTGTGCCTTTTTGAATTACTTCTCAAGGTTGGCAATTTTTAATGAGGTCAGGTCGAGCTAATTAATATCAAGGGAATAAAGCCTCTCATTAGGCTGCACCAGAGGTATGAAAACTCGAGCTTGAGCCAACCTTTCTCGGGGATCTGGACCCTGCAAACCTTCAGTTGGCGGAAGTGGGTCAAAGTTCGGCTGGGGTCCCGAGACTGGATGTTTGGTAGGTACCCTAGATTGGCGTTGCATTTCAGCATTGGTCTCATCCTGCATGGCGATTCCTTGGTTTAATGCCGCTATCATGGCCACAACTTCTTCGGGACTCTGTGCCATCACGGTCTGCTAAGTTTGAGCAAAGATGATGTGACTGGTGACTGTCGGATCAGTTGAACCGGTGAAACCTGACTAGACCTTCTTTGCCTTGCCCTAGCAAAGGAAACACTGGTTGTCTCTAAACTAAATCCCCAACCTGACAAAGTCTGTCAACACAAGTCCAATGTACCCGGGGGATATCGGAGCCTTCTTAAGCTATGATTCCAGGACTACCTTGCAAAAGAGAAAACAGACAGCATCTCAACTTGGTTTCACCAGAACAGATATGAGCATAGCTGAACGACTATACTCTTTGCTAAATTTTGCCCCAAAACAGATACCAAACTTGCAACCGATACATGCATTCCTACAGAGACACACTCTAACAGCACATAGCAAACAAGTGAGAGCCAAAACACCCCTATGGTGGGGCAGGGTTTCCCTATCCTATTTTTGTCAGGAACTAGGGGTTTACTACGCAAACATGCAGTTTCAAACAATCCTGCATTCGGGTGAGCAGCCTGTCCTAGTTTGGAACAGTCTCTAAGGCTTTCGATATGCAACTAGGTAGACTGGTCAAAAAGGGTGCCTCAGCAAGACCACCTAATATACCTCTCACTCCTAACATCGAGAAGTGAAAGGAGGATCAAACGGTACAGCAGCAGTCCAGATCCAAGGTTTGTGTTCCCATCGTGGCAGAGCCCACAACCGGTCAGCCTTATGGCATGCTTTTCCAAGCAAGCCTCCGGCAAACCGTTCAGGAATAGCAGATGGCAAACACTGTGACTTAGGCTCACCTATGCAAATGCAATGCAAAGAAACACATAAATGTAAATAAAACAGCATATCATGAGTTCGAGTCAAGTTCTCTAAATCCCCAGTAGAGTCGCCAGAAACTATAGACTTGACTTTCTTTGCGCCCCCCCCCTGCGCCTTTCAGAGAGGGCGCGAATTGGTCTCCTACAGTTCAGACTCCTATCACAGTTCTGAATCTAATCTCACAAAGTGCAATGTGAGATTGATAAACACCAAAGAGTCCAATCTGGGAAGTCATTTTGGAAAATCGGGTTTTAAATTAAATATTGCCAAAACTGGACTGCTTTGCCAGATTACAGAGTCGCCACCTAAATATTTTATTTCTGAGAAATTTAGGAAACCCTGACTCGTGCCAAAGGCCACGTGTCCGTCATCACCAAAGTTGCCTCAGCTCGGGCACTTGGGCACGAGAGGGAAAGGTCCTGAAATGAGCAAACCCGCTAGCCCGATCAAAGATCGGCCTCTACTAAGAACGATATGTTTTTTTATAAACCTCATGTGTTCTTATTCTGATTATTAGCTATCGTACTATGTGATGCGCACAGCATATAAGTATAGACTTAATCGCAAGAATTGGAACAAAACAATTCATGTTTGTTTTCGAAAATGGTTTGAAAGTGCCACCCTCAAGTGGGCTAAAACATGGATTTGCCACCCTTAAGTGGGCTTAAAACATGATGATTTGCCACTTCGCAAAGTGGGCTTAAAACTCACATATGATGAATTGTTCCAATTCAAGAAACAAAGCCTTCATCCACAGGCATTCATGCAGTTTATCATATATAGCAAATAGCCTCATGGCAAACATGCAAAACACGGCAACACTCACACTCATGCAAGTATGCTAAAGCGTAAAACTTACAGTGTGCTTCGAGCCAAAACAAAAGCTAGTTAGAAATCATGCATGATCCTAACTATACAAAATGCCTAATGCAACACATACAATAATGCAACTAATAGGCTCGGCTATCTAAGATGGCATATGAACGCAACAATTTGATAATATGCTATAAAACACGTATTCAAATAAGTGTATTGAAATTGCGATGCAGTTTGTATGATGCGCCGAGCCCAGTGCATGCAAGACAAATGAATGATGCACGCATACAAGCATAAGGTATGCTAATCAAAACGTGCCCTAATCTAACCACCTAAAGGTGGATAAATAAAATGGAGAAAGACGTGGGGTTGGAAGACATGCACACACACATGCACACTTATTACAACATTGTGCCCTCGCGAAGGAGGGTGAAAATAAATAAGCTATGCTACACTAAGCTAAGCTAAGCTAACTAATCTAATTAAACTAATTAGACTAATTATTACACAACAAATCGAAGAAATAGCTAAGCTAAGCTACTTAGTTATTACAACACTTTAACTAATTAACGAATTAATTAAATTATAAAACCATGCTAACTAACAAGTAAGGCATTATCTACATTCCCTCAACTTTGCTTTAAGAGGTTGAACATGCATGCATTCAGTTTTTGCCTTGAAAAGCTCACCGGTTTGCTCTTGAGAGGCTTTGTTTGTAGGGTTACTCTAAGAACTTTCTGCCCCACCTTACCAATTCATTGCTGGGGAGTGCACCAGTGGCCTGCCAGCCACCTGTCGGCCAAAGGAGTGTTCTGCCGGCCAACAATGAAGCATTGTCGGCCAATGATGAAGCACTGCCGGCCACTGGTGTGCTGTAACACCAAGCTGCAACAGAGGAAAATGGAGGGTTTTTCTAGGACATGTTTGTACTGCACCCTCTCCTTATCATCTCAAAACATCAAAGGAGGGGGGCTATTGGATCTAAAGCCACCAACCAAGCATTTTTTATGCATGATGGCCAAGGATCCAACTTGCACACATTCAATAAATGCACAAAACAAAGACTCAAGTCCACTACCTTATCATGGATGATCAAAGGTAATGGAGACCAAGAAACGTGACACGTTTCATCACTATGAGTATGAAACATCTCGCATTTCTTGTGTTTGGATTAACGTCCGATCCAAACACATGCAATGCAATACAAAAGCTTATCTTGCACAAGTTTTACTTTGCTCAATTCTTGTTTACACATTTTACATTACCGAGCCATTCTTTAGTTAATTTGTCCAAGATGATTGTCCTCTAATGAGAGAGCAGTTAACCAATGGATGACTTAAGACATGAGAGAGCTCATGCCTTTGGCCCTCAAAAGAGAGTTAAAGCCATTGAGCACAAGCTCTATCTCAAGCTTAAACACAACCTAAGGTTAACCAACTCTCAAAACAAATGGAAAAATGGAAAAATGAAGAAATGAGGGAGGTTGCAGACCTTTTAGTGCTGAAATGGCATGCAAAATAATACTACAACATACAAGCAACACATGCACAACATGTTAAGGGCCAAAAGCATTGAAACTAGTGAAGAGCACTACATTAGAGGCATGCAATATCAAGCTTAAATGACCAAACTAGCCCTGGACAGAGCTAAAACTTGCCAAAATAGTGGCTAAAATATGCTGATATGGAAGCACAATTGGCAAGAAAAACATGCTCACATGTTGGCTTACAAACAAGGCTCAAAGCACGACTCTCAAAAGCAATGAAAGAGTGGAATATGTGAGAGTGTGACAGTGGCATATGCACTGAAATCATATGTAAAATGATGCTATGGCATCCAATCAACCAAAGCAAAGTATGCTTAAAAGCCTAACTCATTAAGCTAGTGAAGAGCATTACACTATAGCGATGCAATACAAAGCTCAAAAGGGGCAAACCGCCCAAAACAGTCCTAAAACATGCTTGAAGTAAGCTAAAAATAGCTAGAATTAGAGGCCAACACATAGCACAAACTAGACTATTAAGCACCATTGCACTATAAGCATACAAAGCAAGCCTCAAGTGACCAAACTAGCTCAAAACAGAGCTTAAACAAGTCAAAATAATAGCAAAAAAATGCTGAGATGAAGTCACAAAATGGTAGAAAACACATGCTTACATGTTAAGCTATCTACATATGCCAACAAGACACAATGAGAGGTGGCCACCCCCTCCTATTTTGGACCTCAAAACATGGTTTTTGTCACTGAAGAACCTCTGAGTTTCAGTGGTAAAAAGGGCCAAAAAGTTTGATTTGAAGGTGATGAGAAATGGTGCAAAAAGCTTAACAAACTAAAGAGCAAAAAGGAGGAACAACTCCCTAACTCACAAAGGCTCAAACCACCATTTTTAGGACATAAAAATAGAGATTTTCAGAGGTTAAAACCAGCTCAAAAACAGTTTGCAAAGGTGGCAAAACAAGTTTAAAGGGTCATAGTTATGCCTCTTGAAGCACAACACACTTTTGGCACAAATCCGAGGTTAAAACACCTTCTAAAGCTCAAAGGAGGCTCCAAGAGAGCTTCAACCAACCTTAGCCCAAAGATGAACCACTTTGGTCAAGGATGTATAGGCTAAAGTTTGATGTATACAAGCTTCCAAGCACAAAAGTTCAAGAGAGAGAGAAGTCTAGAGAGAGAGGATTGTAGAGAGAGAGGCTCTCATAATATTTCACTCTTCAAATGTTTTAACCCTCTAATATGAGAGATATGGCCTCCATATATAGCAAAATACAAGCCTTGGTCGAAAATATCTGAATACAAGACAGCTAGAGCAATGTCGGAACAGCTGGAGGTAAATATCTGCTAAAAATCTGAGTTGTTACATCGATGGCTGGCAAGGGACCATTGATGGCCGGCACATGATCATTTGTGGCCGGCACTGCATCATCCATGGCCGGCAAAAAAATCTGCTCTCCAGGTCCAACTTCAAATGGGTATAACTCCTTCATCTGGACTTCTTTGCAGGTCATTCTTGTGTCAAAATTGAAGCCCCAAAAGTAAGCTTTCCAATGGCGCAGCCTCACATCAAAATTCCAAGTATGCAAAAAGTTATGCTCATTTTAGTGAAGCCGCTTAATTTTGGTCCTAACCGAATTGATGCCCAACTTCTCCTCAACTAGTTTTCTTCCCTCCTCTCTTATTTTCTTCAACTCCAAACCTCTAAACAAGATGTTTTAAAGATTTTTCTGAGATTTCACCTCTCTTTCATTCATTTCCACTTTTGTCCTTGCTCGGTTTACCGAAAAGTGCAATATTTAACGAAATGCGAGCCTCGGAACCTCATAGGAACTTTTTTTCAAAAATGTTTTGAAAGATAGGGTTTTAAGGTCTAAAATCTTTGGTCAAAATAGTTTTAGTCCAAAACGGGGTGTAAGGTTGGGATTTGACGCTCTCCTTGCCGAAGAAGTTGAACCTTTGCACTGCACACCTTTCATCACCAAGTAAACAATCAGTAGCGCCCAAGTCTTAAGGGCGGTCAAAAATGGGGTGTCTACACAAAGCCATAACCCAACTCAACTTAACTCAACTCATGTTGATCAAACAATCCCAACATCTTGGTTAACTTCATTTTAGAAATTAACACAAATACATTTATTACTCAACTTTACCCCTTTCTAATTCATCAAGCCTTTGATAATAAAAATTAGGATTTTTCTCTATTCCTAACATAAACAAGATAATCTAACTTCCAATACATCAAAACCCCCAAAAGAAATACAATTTCACTTTCTAAAGCTCAAACCCAAAAACCACATTTTATGATTTTGAAATCACATAGGTAAATGATACTTTTATGCAATAAAAATATGCCACATGTCTATCTATAAAGAAGTATTGAAAAGAAGCAAGGAAAGTCCTAAAATCCAACTTCGATGAAAACAAGATCCGTTCAGATTAAAATCAAGCCCTTGTCACCCTATACATTTTAGCATATGGAACTAGGATGAGATTTTAAGTAAAAGGAGATGAAATCCAATCTTGAAAGCTTAGGATTTTCGGAAATAGAGGAAAGAGAGAGAAGAGAGAGAAAAAAATGAGATAGATTTGACGAAAAAGCGACTTTTAAAAATGCGGATTCCAAATACACCGCTCGAGCGATGAAACATGCACTTGAGCGTTAGAGACCCAAGACCACTCAAGCAATGAAACCTTCGCTCAAGTGTAGAATGCGAACTCCCAGAAGTTCAATGTCACGATCTAAACCTGCCCCTATAGGTTTAGGTCATGACCGACCAGTAATTCTGGATTACCATCGGCCTCAATGACAAAATCAATCATAATATAATAATGGGCTTAGCGGAAGCAATAATAAAATATAACTAAGTCCATTGAGCAGTGCACACATGCCAAATTCATCAACATTTAAAACTTTAAACTTCATATATACCCATATACAATACACCAAAGATAGACTTCTTATACAACATTCATCCATATCATGTTCCAAAATAACAAAAGTAAACAAAAAAAAGGAAAAAAAAAAAAGAAGGGTTGACAAAGCTTGACTCCTCTTGAGTCCAAGCATGCTCCATCATAGAGGCACTTCAAAAATGGCTTTACAAGGGCAGAGGCAGACTCCAAGGCTGCCTTAGACTTGACGCTCCACTTGCTCACCTACATATTGTAGACACGCCCTGTGTGAGGGCTCCATGCTACAGTTCGGACTCAAATTGTCATGGTTCTTAATCTGAACCAAAGAGTCCAAATCCGGCAAATCGTTTTGAGAAAATAGATTTTTGTAAAGAAGTGCCAAACATGGACTGCTTTGCCAGATACAGAGTCGCCACCTAAATATTTTTTAATGGGGGAATTTAGGAAACCCTGACTCGTTTGCCTAAGGCCACATGTCCGTCATCACCAAAGTTGCCTCGGCTCGGGAACTTGGGTACGATTGGGGAAGGTTAGCTATGAGCACCCCCTCTCGCCCGATCCGAAGATCGGCCTCTACTAACCATGATATCCGATTTTGAAAACGTTATGTGTTCTTATTCCGATTAATTTAGCTAATCTTACTATGTGATGCGCACAACACAAGTATAGACTGAATCGCCTGAATTGGAACAAAACATTTCATGTGTTTTTTTGAAAGTGGTTTGCTACTCGCAAGTAGGCTGAAAATGCAGATTTTGCCACCCCCAAGTGGGCTTTAGAAAAAGATGGTTTTGCCACTATTTAGTGGGCTTAAAACTCATAGTTTAATGCCTTATTCCAATTCAGGTAATTCAACCTCCACCCACTGGCATTCAAGCAGTTATATCACATAAGCAGCTAGCCTCATGGTAATCATGGTATTATGGCAACACTCACACGCATGCGGTATGCTAAAGCATAAAAGCTTACCTAGTACTCCAAGCCAAAACAGAAACTAGTAAGTAATCATATGCATGATCTTAGTTCATGTTAAGATGGCTAATGTAACAAATACAGGATGTAGCTAGAATAGGCTCGGCTAATCTATGGATGGCATGTGAAATGCAACAACTAACACGTATTCAACTTGGAATTGAAATACAATGCAGTTAGCATGATGCGCCGAGCCCGGTGCATGCAATACTGATGAATGATGCACGCATGCATAGTATAAGGTATGCTAATTTAAATATATCCTAATACTAACCATCAAAGCAGGTAAGTAAAAGGGAGAAAGAAGTGGGGGTTGGAAGGCATGCACACATGCACCCACACTTATTACAAATTTTCCCTCGCTCAGAGGGACCGAAAGAATAATACAGATTCAACTAACCTACAAGCTAATTAAATATTACAGACCAATTAAACTGGTTAAGCAAATTAACTAATCTAATAAAACAGTAAACAACCTCGAGAAGAGGGCCCAATGTAACGCGTGCTCGGCTCCGCTCAGAAGTCCATTGCCATGCACAAGTTGCCTCTGTCCACACTGTTTTCCTTCTCTGATCCTTGCAAAATTCCCAAGGTGCACTCTATGAATCCTGTGGGATACCACCGGCCAAGGGAAATGGTCACCGACCAAAGGAAATGATCACCGGCCACTGGTTAAGCTATCGGCCACCAATTGTTGGTCGGTCGGCACTAAAGATGGCCGGTCGGCCAAATCTTCTTGCAGAATCCTGTTTTGACAGCAGCAGAGGGCAAAACAAGGCATGGTAATGCATTCCAAGCAAATGTGTGCACCAACACATCCCTTATCATGTTTATGACTCAAAGGGACATGGTTCTCGGTTCTCGGACCACCAATCACGCATTTCGATGCGTGATGGCCCAAGAAACCAAGTTATGCACTTTGATTTCAAATGAAATGCACATAAACAAATAAGGAGCTCAACCTCTATCATACTCAATTCAAGAGGCTAAGCATGCATGTCAATGCAATGCAACCTAGACATATGAGCTAGTATGCAACATGAGCAATGCGAACAAGCATACAAGGCATGTGACAATCATGCTAACCAAAAAGTATGCCAAATACAATGGGGATGTTCAAGCATGCAAGCAAGCATGTGACTTCATTCAATCATGCCACAACACATGGAGCAAACATGTTAAACAACCTAAACATGTAACAACACACAAGTATGCAACAACACACAAGGTGAGCATGCAACAACATGTGAACTATGGACTTAAACTAATTTGGGCAGCTCTATACTAAGCCCAAAACAGTGGCCAACATGCTCAAAAATGAAGGTAAAATGACATCCAAACATGCATGCACACAAGGACCAACACTTAGGCATATAGAAACAACTCTCAAGCACACTTAAAAGGATGCAAACATGGACAAATGGCATGCATTATAAGCTCTGAAAATCATGTTAGAGAAGGTGCCAAACCAATCTACAATGCAAGCTAGGCATGCCACCAAGCCCAAGGACTTAAACCATGGCCATATGACATATGAAGCAAATGACCAAAATGAACTAAAACAGTCCTAAATCATGCAAAAGTAAGCCCCAAAAACCACTTAGATGGCATCTAAATGATCTAATCCTAGAGGCATACACAATGGCACAAACATGGAGCAAGAAACACCAACCTTTTAAAGCATGAAAGGGGCATCAAATGCAAGCATACGAGCATATCATGTGGACTGAAATGACATGAAAAGTGGTTCCAAACCACTGAAATGATGCAAGGATGGCATGCTAGAGGGGTCAATGCTTAAGGCATACAAGAGAGGTTACATGGTAGCTATACAAAGCAAAGCATGGACAACCCAAATGACCAAAAACAGACCTTTAGTATGCTAAAACAAGCATAAAAGCTTCACAAAGCTAAGCCAAAAACATGCTAGAAACAAGGCTCAAAGCACAAGGCATGTCAAGGCAATTCATGACATTACATGACACGTATGCTAAGAAAGCATGGTGTACCTAAACCAGCTCACAACAATGCTATATCATGGCAAGATAAGCATAAAAAATAGTTAAGGCATGGCCAACATACACTTAAACAAGGTGCTCACTAATGAGGCTTAAATGGCCATTATTGAAGACAACAAGGAGAGGGGGTGGCCCTCTCCTTCTTAGAACCTTAAGGCACCATCCTCACCATTGAAATCCTTCAAGATTTCAGTGGTGAGGAGGCCCAAACAAGGTGGTCCCGGAGCTCACCAAAATAGCACAAAAATAGGGCCTAACAAGGCCTATGAGGGGTCAAACAACCCCAAAGCTCAAAGGAACCTTAAACAACTATTTTAAGCAAGTAAAAACAAGACTTTTATATGTTATATACTAAGCTCAAAAATAGGTGCAAGGTGGGCAAAAAAGCTAAGCAAGAATGGGGAACAAAAGAAGTAAGTTCTTACCCTTGTTGACCCTCTTCAAGAATGATGCTCCAGCAGCTTCTTCAAGCTCAAAACCACCCAAAAACACCAAGAACAGCCTTCTGGTCCCTCAGCAACCAAGAGAAGGTGTAGGACTAGGTGTTTATGTGCAATAGTAAGACTAAACACACACACAAGGCAAAAAGAGAGAGAGAGAGAGAGAGAGAGAGAGATAGAGATGGAATAGATACAAACTCAAATCCTAATCTCAGAGCTCCTCTCCAAATTTTGTAACCCTAAGGGAGGGAGACGAGGCCTCCTCTTATAGAGCTCACTCTTGCAAAGCTTCCAAAGTAAGCTAGTCAAGAAGGAGATCCCTCCATACACATGTATGGAGGGGAGCAAAGGTGTATGCCAGCTAGCACAGCTGGCATAAAAATATTTGCAAAAGCAGATGCACAGTGGTCGGCCGGCCAAAAATGAAATTTGACCAAAATAGATGGCCGGTCGACTACAAAGAGTGCCGGTCGGCCAAACATTTGGCTGGTGGCAACAAACCAACGGCCGGTGGCCTCAAGCCATGGCCGGTGATGTGTGGGGATGGTCAACAAGCCATTCCCTGCCCCTCAAAGGCAAAGCACAAGTGTTTGGTGCAAAACCAGACACAAAACAGTCGAGTTGAGAGATCTTGAGGCAAGGCGCGTAGCCGAGACCTCCGGGAGCTCAAAACGAACACAAATAAGGATGATCACCGAGTGTTCAAGCGGTGACGTCCAAGTCTTGAGGACGGTCAAAAATGGGGTGTCTACACATATATATAAGAGAGAGAGGTGGGCTGAAACCCAGTGAGTAATATCAATATAAAGGTTTTATATGAATGAAGTCCAACATGATTCAAAACATATCTTTCATTTTCCAAAATAATCCATTTTAATAAGAAAAACAATTTGATTAACAATCATATCAATCCTTTGCAATAACAATAATCAAATGAATCATTATACTTGAGATATCCAATAGAGTAACAATGAAATGATAGGCAGAAGCCAATAGGACAACAAGGGTCAATCCAATGGACCACAACGGGTCAATCAATAATTCATAATTCAATATGGACCATTAAGGTTTAACATTAGGGATCTCTTTGTTTCAAATAATCCAATGGGCCATGCTATTGTTTCCTCCAAGCAAAGGCATATTAATCAATGGGCCATGGTATTGTTTCCCCCAGGCAAGGGCCTTACTAATGGATGCCATAATTACAATTTCAAAAAGGACATTCATTCATAGATAACCAAACAGGATTCAAAATATCAATCTTGAACAATTTCAAATTACTTTTCAAATATAGCTTTATAAAGACATTATTCACAGTGGGTTGTACCAATATTAGGCCTCGGCCATCCACCTACACAATACACATAATAAGACACACATTGAAACACAAGTCTCAATTGAACGTTCTATCTTAATTCAATCCCTTTGAAGTGTTTCTAATGCATTTCCTTATTAATGTTGTCTAAACAATGTCGAAGAATTATTAAGAGAGCATGAGAATGAAAACATGCACATGGGAGTGTGTTTCAAAATTGCTGAAAACATGGCGGTTCACTTGAGCGCACCTTTGGTCGCTCGAGCGGTGTGGCATGTCTGCAAAAGTACTGGATGGTCAAAATCTAGGCTTGATGGTCGCTTGAGCCAACAATGAAAATGAATTGAGTTTTCTCGAATGAACCCTTTGTTGCTCGAGCTGTCTATAAAACTCTGCAAAACTTCTGGATGCATGCAAAGTTTGCTCGAGCGATCATTCCATTGCTCAAGCGAAGTAGACGAATTCTAGGTTTTCCATATTTGAATTCTAAGTTCAAAAACATAATTTTCAACCCATAAGCTTCCATGGTTGGAGAAGTCATGAAGGAAACACTTTATAAACATGAATACTTGATAATTATCAAGTTATAGTTCAAAATCTCTTTCAAATTTCCCAAAACAGAACCCAAAACTCTACAATTTTGCCATGCATGTAAAGAAGAAATTGCACTTTTGGCGACTACTTTTGGCGACGACGTCAATTTTTCATCGCCAAAAGTATATTTTTGGCGACACAGTGATCAATTTCGTTGGTAAAAGTATACCTTTACCGACGCAATTTGTTGTCGTCGCTAAAAAGGCATAACATTATTTTAGCGCCAAATTTTTTGGTTGGCGCAAAAATTTCAAAACTTTTACCTACGAGGCTTATGTTTTAGCAACACAATGAGCGTTGCTATTAGTGTGCTTACTTTTGGCGACGATAAGTTGGCGTGGGCAAAGAGTTAACTATTTAGCGACGATGACACTATTCGTCGGTAAAAGTTTTGCTAGTGGAATGATGTGATTTTTAGGCCTCGTTTGGGAACCCTCCTTTTTAGTCAAAAAGTTAAAAGGTTACTAAATTAGCCAAAAAGCCAACAACCTATACCAAAAAGTCAAAGATTCTCTTTTCTCTCTACTTTTTGCACATCTTTTCGTAAAAAGCGAAAAAGTCATTACAAACATACTAGTTTTTTTTAGCTCATATTTTAGCCAAATAGCCAAAAAGTTACTAAATTAGCCTGTTCCCAAACGGGGCCTAGTGATTTGTGTTTTTTTATTACAATTTTTGAAAGAGTTTTAAATATTTTAGTTATTGAATTGTAAAATTAAAATAATCATTGAATTAGATCACAAAATGAACCCATTGAGCCCAAACACCCTCTTAAGTTGATATGACTAATTTGAGATAATTTAAACTTTTTCAAAGAATATGGTTAGATTATCAATTTCAATATGTTTGTTTTTATTTTCAGAAACTAGTTTCAAATTTTTTTTCCCTAAAAAACTAAAAAAAAATTGGGTGAAAAAAAAAACTTATTATTTTTGTATATTTTTATCTTTTAGGTCATAAATACTTTTTAAAATTATAAAAATATAATTTTGATTTTTATTGCTTTCAAATTATTTATAATTTTTTCAAAAAAAACAAATCTAATTTTTTTTTTGTTTTTTTTTAATCTTTTAGGTCATAAATATTTTTTAAAATTTAAAAAATATAATTTTGATTTTTATTGCTTTGAAATTATTTTTAATTTTTAAAAAAAAAAAACAAATTTAAAAATTGTTTTGAATCTTTTATTTTATTTTATTTTATTTATTTGTTTGGATAGATCAGGTAAAAGCAGCGGTGACATTTCCCTCTTCAAATTCCCTCCTTTTTTTTTTCCCTCATCAAATCTCCCCAAATCAATCTCCACGATTTCACTCTTGGCACATCCTTATCTCAGAATTCGTAGTCCTCTCTCCCTCACGATTTCACTCTTGATCGTAGGGTTTGTGCCATTTGCTGCTGCCGTGCGAGATCGGTGCTTCAGTCTCCATTACAGGTTTGTTCCCTTTTGCTTTGTATCTCAATGCCCCTGCTTCTCTCTCTTAATTTCTTAAATGAATCTATGTTTGTCTATTTTCACTTCTTCTATTATTTAGATTTTGGGGTTCTCTGAAGGATGCTTTTTCCAAACAAATTCCATGCTTGATTTGGGGAAGATGGGGCCTTTACGGGTTGTCCAGTACAATATCATTTTGAAATGCAAAACTAAAAGGATATGAAATTTTAATGAACACCTAACCTGAATCCATATCAAACGTTTAGGTTAGAACATGGATTTGCCTCTGTATGAGAGGATGCATGTGCCCATTCACTAGGAATTTATTCATCTTCTCAGTGGGCCTCTTACTTCAAATATTAATAAGAACCCACAGTGACTATTTATGTAAGGTAATAAAATAAGAACACTTCTACTGGTGCATATGAATAAGAGAGGCTTTAAAATCTGTTCCATCTTAAACCCAATGCAAGTCACCAATTCTGAGCCTGTTAGTGCCCCTACTATGAGTTTTGACATTTCATCCTTGCCCCCAGGGCATAGAGGTGGCTTATTTGTCATACCTTAAGTAACCCACTTCCATGCTGAAGCTTACTGGGATTCTCTTTCATGTAGCCTTGCTCACTGAAGCACGTATTCAGGAGTTGAAATTCTGTCTCACAAAGGAAATGGTCTATTGTATCCAGTATAAGAACACTCTGGAGACAATGTAATGTTAGAAATAGAGGATGCAATAAAATTTGGATTCTTATGTTTAGTATTGTTAGATATTTGAATAAAATTTGGATTCTTATGTTTAGTATTATTAGATATTTGAATAAAATTTGGGATATTGAAATGCAAATGAGTTATAAATGCATGGGAAAGCATTTATCATGTATGATCACCATGATCATTATAGTTCCCCTATGATATATAATGGATACAATCTGTTGGGATGGTCTGGTTCATAATCTATTCTGTTTTAGCATTGTGGGTGAGCAGCCACTGCATTCTGTCTTTGACCTGGTGTATAATCTGCAATGTCCTGGTGAGCAGCAGTAGCATTGGTCTGGCCCTGGTTTTTGCCTTGCTGACTGCTGCTGTTTTGTGGTTTTGTTTTTGCTTTCTTTGGTTGTTCTTGATTGGATATAAACTCCATGCTAGAGCTCAACCAATCATGGCATGGAGACAAAAAAAATCTTTCATTTTCTTTATTGGTTAGTGGTAACTACTAACAAAATGATCTACAAAAGAGATCTCACATTATTGCACACCAATGAGTGAGTGAGTGGTTGTGTGTGAGTGTGAAAGAGATAATATAAAAAGAAAAAGAAAAAGAAAAATAGAGAACAATATATAAGTTCAAAGGTTATCTGTTACTCCCATTTTATGTGACATGGAGTTTTACTTGGAAATACTTTATTGTGCATTGGGAATTTCTTTTGACGGAGGAAATCTAACCTTTATAAATGTCCTTTGAACTCGCTCCAATGGCGTCTCAGAGTGTAATTGGGTTCGTTGGCTTGGACCAACTGAGCTTGCAATTGGCCTCCTCACTCCTTCGCTCTGGCTATGCCGTACAAGCCTTTGAGGTCTGTCTTCATTTCCCATCTCTCTGTTTGTTCATTGAATTTGTTCACGATTGAATTCAGGGCATTTCACGATTGAATTTTTTATTCCAAAAGCAATGAATTTTGCCGTGTGTTTGAATGACTTTGAATTTTTTATTCCAAAAGCAATGACTTTGACTTTGATTCCAAAAGCACTCTGATTGTAATTAATAAACTTTGATTGGTATGAAGGGAGATAAGGGGTTAAATGACTTTGATTGGTAAAAGGAATATAAGGGTTCAAAATGACTTCGAATAGTATATTTAGCTACCTAAAGAAACTTAGACCTGCATACTTTATTCTAAATGGAGCTATATATTTCACGCAGATGGGTAAAAATTGTAAAGCATCTAATTTCTCATGAACTACTCAACTAATTACACTGTAAAAAAAAAAAAAAAAAAAAAGAGAGATGAAAGAGAACACAATGTCACCCTTTTTTTTAGTAACTATCCCAGTTATTAGTAAATTTGTTGATGATAGGTATGCATCTGGATTTACATAAGACTTGGCCAAAGTCATGCTAGTTGAATTTTCTAAAATCTTCTTTTCAGGTAGTATTATAAAAAAAAAATTACTTTCATGCACTTACTCAATTTATTTCGGGAAGATGCTTCTGTTTGTTTTGTTGTCATGATGATTAAGAAAATGAGAAGAAAGAATCATTTGTTTCTTTTTGTAGTTATTTGTTTCTGCACTGCTTTGGGATTCTTGATATATGGTGGGAGGTACAGCCAAGATCACCCCAAACAAAAAAATTCCATCATCGTTCGGTGTTACGAAGATGTGTTTATTTGTACATTAAATTCTGTGTCCTGTAGGTTGTTCTTTATGCTGAGGCGGTTCCCTATTGAATCTACAGGTCGTCGGAAAAAGCTTCATGAGGTCTCTGTGAATGGGAGTATAGCAACTGTGTTTGGCTTTAAATACCCTTTTTCTTGTTCAAATTTGATTAATACTCCAACTTAGTTATCCTTCTTGTTGATGTCCCTTTTTTACTGATAAAAAATTTAAAATAAAAATGAGCCCACTAAAAATGTGTTTAATGTTTAGATAAAAAGTAAAATATGATTTTTTTTAAAGTAATTTAGTTGTTTTCATGGCTTTTGTCAAATCAAATGCTTATTCTATCTGTTTGGCAGGTCGGCTTTGTAACTGGAATTTGTTGCACCTGTTTCTTGATAAGATGCTTTGTGGTGAGTTTCTTTTGATTCTATATTGAGCACTTGTGAAATCCAAAATTTAATTTGTGACTAGATCACCTTGATTGGTATTAGATGTATGTAGGTAGCTCTCTCTGCATTCGATGAGGATGCTGATGTCGATGTCCTGAATCACCCTATTCTAAACTTTGTCTATTACATGGTAAGGAAGCCGAAGTTGTTTCTTTTCCCTTTGACCCAAAGTTCAGTTCTTTATTCACGGTACAGTGTTCTTAGTTAGGCTACTTTCTTCAAATGACTAATATCATGAACATCTTCTGAAAAATATTGGGTGGCCAGATTTATTGGCACCAAAAGAAATTTTCTTGAACTTACCTTTTTTTTTTTGGGGGGGGGGGGGGCGGACTTCTTTAACTTATCTTCTGAGATGGCCTGTTTGGTTATATTTTCATTTTCATTTTTATTTTTTAGAAAACATATAAATTTTGTTTACAAAATGCTTTTAAAACTATTTTTAAGAATTTTCTTTAAAAGGAACCAACGTTTAGAAAACACCAACATATTTGTTTTCGAATTTTTGAAAACATTTCACACAAAAATGTAAATGATGAGTGTTTTTAAACTCTCTGTTCTTTTTGTTTCTGAAAACAAAAAACAAAAAAAACATTATCAATGAAATGCAGATGTTGATGCCTCACTACTAATGTTCATATGCATCTTCTGTCTCATGCCCCTCTTATTGACAAGAAATGAGTGAACTAACTGAAAATGCAGTTATTAAATCTGCTAATGTTCACATTGATTTTTACTTTTTATGCTTTGTTTTCTTCAGACGGTAGAGATTTTTCCGTCTGCTCTGGTGCTCTTCATCCTTCGGAAGCTACCACCAAGACGCATATCAGATCAGTATCATCCTATTCAGTGAAAGTGACTGTTTTACTTGCAATCTTTTTTGAAGTAGATGCTATGATGAAGATGTAATGTATATTTGTTCAAGTTTTTGATTTTGTACTTCTGTGTGTGTATCGATTCATTGATTCGTGTATATATTCCGCTATCCTCTTCTCATTCAAAAATGGCCACCCTAGGAAGTCAGAGGAAACCTGTTACTGACTTTTATGTCATACAGCAACTGTTTTTCATTTTTTTTTTTTGCTATCATAATAATGTCAAGATACAAATATAGGACTTCTCAAATTCTTTGATTTTCCACATTATAATGGCACACTTTCTCTTACCATGCATTTTTGTCATCCTCTAAGAAGCACGAATACGGGTCACAAGTTGGGATAGGACAAAAAAAATTAATTATTTATGTCCAAAATCTAAGACACATATGATAGGCATTGATACATATGTGTTTTTTTGTCTCTATTTATTCGTATTTTATTTCATTTTGATCCCTAATCAATTTTAGAAAAGTATAGCAAAAAATTCTACAAATTTGTCCTGAAGTGTTACTATGTTAGACACGTGTGTTCTTTACATGTCAAACACAGCCACGACACTCACATTGGCGTGTCCATACTAAGTTATTGTTATTTGTCAGTGTCTTGTTCTTCAATAGTGAAAATGTATGTTGACTTTTTCTTTTCTTTTATTTTCTTTCTAACTTCTTTTTCCCAGGAAAGAAAAGCCCCAGCTTTTCCTTTCTTCTCAGGAAAGACACCACCAAAGAGAGAGAGAAAACAACATCCAGTAAGGAGGTCATAATTTTGGGTCACCATAGTTAATAATTTGGATACAAGCTTAGCAACTGTGAACCTACTATTTCAAGTTGGGAAAAATAGAGTTGAAAAAGAAGAGGTTGAACAAGAAGAAGAAGAATGTGTAAATCATTTTGTCAAACAGGGTGCTCAACATTTACTCTGCCGCTGTTGTTTTAACACTGTTAGTTCCAAGTTCAAATGAAGAGAAGGGTTGTGGTTGTACAATTTTTTTTTGAATTCCTCGTATAGACATGAATAGTGATAGTGATAGTGATAATTTTTTGGTTCCCAAATCAGACGATTGTGAATAGTGATAATTTTTTGGCTTTTGTCTTTATTAGACTATGCCAAACCAGCCCTAAGTATGGTCATTCCTTCATTTGTATTTTGTTTATTTGCTGAGTTTTGTGCTCTAAGTCTATACATAAATTTACTGGTTTTTTACTTGTTTGTTATACTATTCAAGTATTCATTCATGATTTTCTTTGTATCCATGCACTTGTCCACTCTGAAGGCTTGAAGCACAATACTTTGTATTGGATATTCTTTCACACTGAATAGAAGTAAAAGATATCTTCAAAATTAATGGTAGTTGCTTTGTCTTTGGATTGTAGGTGTATGAACCAATGTTATCTCGGTTTGCAAATGAGGGTGGCTTGATTGGGAGCTCTCCAGCTGAAGTATCCAAAGGTAATTTTTTTAAAAGCTCTACAACATAAGAAAACAGATTTAATTTCTAAGGTCTAATTTTGTAGAAAAATCTTACGTAAATGTCTCAGGAGCTAAAACTGCCTTCCTATTATTTAACTCTCATGCCTCAAAACTGTTTCCAGTGTTGAGTTCGTCTTGCTTGACCACGTTGCTAGTAACAAATTTTTCCATCTTGTTCTCACAATTGATTTTCAGTGTAATATAGTTGAAATCTCAGTTCTTTCATTGAAAACATAAGCCCCAATTATTCACATGAATGTGTGACATTGTGATGCAGAAGCAGTAAGTAGAAGAGGACAAATCCCAAGCAAATAATGTCAAGTTTGTCTAGTTAGTATGAAGTTTGTTTATTTATGAGTCTTCATTTTATTCTTGATTAGAATTTGTTAGTCCCCTATTAGGAGCTTCAGAATGTTCTGGATGTATTTTATTTTTAGGGATTTCTTTGCTATAGTTTGTGTGTTGGTTAGTAGACTTCTCTTGGGCTGTAATCCAGCCAATTACTTGTTTAGAATTACTTATTTTGGTAGATTTTGAATATTTTACAGTCTCTAAATGGGGTAATTTTTAGAAAGTTTATTTCTCATTGTGGTTTACTAGTGTCCACATAAAGAGGCCCCTGCTTGATTATGAATTTAGAGTTGGAATTAAAGAGCCAGTGTGGAAATTCCCTGTTGACTTGTGTGTGTACCTCAAGCCACCCTTGTGGAGTAGGCTACTCCTTTCATGCTTTTGTTTTCCTATTTGCTGAATTTTATCTAATTCAAATCTGTCTAACAAGTAACCAGACCTTAATGCAAGAAGCACTAACACTTCTACTCATATGACACTTCTACTCATGTGACACTTTTACTCATTACACTGCCGAGTTGAAATGGTTTTCTGAACTGGTGATGATCTGTGTTGAATCAGTTTGCTGATCTGCTATTCTTCTGGTGCTGCTGTGATGTTGCTGCTGTTGCTGAGATGCTGTGGTGACTGCTGTGATGGTGTTTGTTACGATGAGGGCTGCTATGTTGTTGGATGTTTGCTGGTGTTGTTGATGTTTGGAAGGGTGCAGGACTTTTTGTCCAATCTGTAATAGATCAGGTTTTCATTAATGGGGGTTGTCATTAGGTGTAAGTTCGAGCAACTGCTGGTGTTTTGGCTGGAAGGGTATGGAGGGGGTATTTTGTGTGATTTCATATCCATGTTATTAGTTTGTTATAGTGGTGCCTGAGGGATGCCTCTTGTAAATCTATAAATCTTTTAAAAAATTATAAATGAGTTTCAATTATTTTTGCCGTTGCAAATTTGTCGTTGTTAAAAAGTGAAGCTTTCTCGACAAATAACTTGTCGGTAAATGTGTAGCTAAAAGTTTATTTTTCCCCACTCATATCGTGTTGGTAGAAGTGTATTTTTTGCCAATGCCAATTTGTCGTTGCCAAAAGTAAAGCTTTAGCGACAAACAAATCGTTGGCAAATGGCAACATTTACCAACGTAAATGTGTCGCCAAAAGTTTACTTTTGCCGACGCATATGTTGTTGCTAAAAGTATATTTTTTGCCCATGCAAATTTGTGTCGCGAAAAGTGCCACACAATCATCATATTTGAATGACTTTTACCAACGCAAGGTAAATTGCCGACGATGGATGGAGGCCTTTAGCGACGACTATGTTCGTCGCTAAAGGCATTACTTTTACCAACGCAATCATAATTTCGTCGGCAAAAACTTTTGCCAACTCACTTTTGCCTACGGGTTGCCAACGTAGCTTTGTGTGTCGGCAAAACTCTTTGCCAACGAATTTTCCCTTTTAGCAACACATTTTGTTGCGTTGCGAAAAATGAAATTTCTTGTAGTATATTCTTTTCTTTTCTTTTCTTTTCAATACAGTATCATATAAGATAAGGAGTGTAAAATCATGAAGAACCTTCAAAGATAGCTTCTATAACATCTTGCATGTAAAGGTTTTTGAGAATTAAGCTTGAGAATGATGAATTATGCATGCATGTCCCAACTAAACTCATGTTTACCAAATTCAAGGTGATTCTAGCATTTCCTTAACAAATTCATACAAATGATTCTACAAACTTCATGAATTTTACTTCTACATGAATTATCTATAAAGATTATGGTTAAAGATTATACCTAGTGAGCTCGAGTTTGGTCATAATCTAGCTCAATCCCTTCAATTCTCCACAATTCTTCTCTCTCTCTCTCTTCTATATATATATATATATAATGTTGTTCTCCCTCTCACTCTAGAATTTCAACCACACTTGATGCAAAAGTATGAGCTCAAAACATGTTTCTACTATATATATATATTAAGTTAGACTAATTAAGTGGGTTTGAGGTTAATTAAGCTAGCTTAAGTCTAATTAATTCTAATCAATTCTAATTGATTTTTTCTAATTATTTAGATCCGAATCAAATTTTTAATCAAACATGCCATATGATTCTAAATATTCCAATTATCCTATTGAACTGGTCAATTTTGGTTTTTGAACTCGTTTGGGCTTTCAATTTCAAATTCAAAGTCGGCATTCTAACAGATATTCCATAAATAAACAAATAAACACCAATCAAACACATAATGACACAAATATGCTCAATAAAATAATATATAAAAATAATATACACGTTGGGGCTTCACAGTCTCTTCTCCTGAGAAAGTTTTGTCCTCCAATTTAAGTTACCTGCATTCGAAAATAGGTGCGGATATTGTTGCCTTATCTTATCATTTTTTCTCCGAAGTAGCTTCCTTTCCATAATGTTCTCTCTATTCCACCTTTACCATTGGAATCGATCTATTTCTCAATTGTTTCACTTGTCTGTTAATGATCTGTATCGGCCATTCTTCGTATTTCATATCATCATCTAAAAGTATCTGGTGATAATCTATCACATAAAATGGATCTCGGAGATAACCTCGAAGCATTAACATGTGAAACACATTATATATCTGTTCAATTTCCGATGGTAAGGCAATACAACAAGCAATAGGGGCAAGCCTTTCTAGAATCTAGAATGGCCTTATGTAACGTGGAGTCAACTTTCTTTTTTTTTTTTTGCTAAACCTTGTTTGCCCTTTCATTGGCATTACTTTGATGAGCACATGATCTCCCATTTTGTATTCCAAATCCCTTATTCTCTGATCCGCAAGCTTTTCTCTTAGTTCTAAGTAGTCTTAAGTCTTTGCTAAATGATCTTTATCTTTTCGGTTGTTTCTCGCATAAGTTCTAACCCATATATAGCCCTGTCACCAACCTCAGTCCAACAAACTGGAGATCTACACTTTCTTCCATACAATGCCTCATATGGTGCTATGCTGATACTAGTATGGAAACAGTTGTTGTATGCAAACTCAGCCAACGGTAGATAAGTTTCCCAATTGCCTTGAAATTCTTAAACACATATACGAAGCATATCTTCCAATGTTTGGATAGTCCTCTCAATTTACCCATCAGTTTGTGGATTAAAGGTAGTGCTGAATCTCAACTCCATGCCCATTGCCTATTGCAGACTTTGCCAAAATCTAGAAACAATTTTAGGATCCCTATCCGAAACTATAGATACTGGAACCCCATGTAATCGAATGATTTCATCAATATAGATAGTAGTAAGTCTATAAGCATTGAAAGAAGTTTTCATAGCAAGGAAGTGAGCAGAGTTTGTCAATCTATCTACTATAACCCAAATAGCATTCATACCTCTAGACGTCCAAGGTAGCTCGACGATGAAGTCCATAGTTATGTGTTGCCATTTTTATTCTATAATAGGGAGGGATTGAAGCAAGCTTGCCGGGTTTTAAGTTCTGCCTTAACCTGCTGACATTTGAGGCATTTATAATTGAAATCGGCAATCTTTCTCTTCATGTTCAACCACTAGTACATTTGTTTCAAATTTTGGTACATCTTGATATTTCCCGGATGCATAGCAAACATCGACTTGTGGGCTTCCTCTAGAATTCTCCTTTTCAATTCCATATCATTAGGAACACAAAGTCTTCCTTGAAACTTCAACACTTGATCTTCAATGGTGAATCCCGGTCTGGGCTTGATCTCAAATTCATAACACACCTCCTTGAGAAAATGATCTTCATTATGCTTCTGTTTGATTTCCTCAATAAGGTATCTTGCCCATAAGGTACCATTTCTATTTCTAGTCTTTCAAATTCATGCAAGAGCTCTCTTTGATTTGTAAGCGAACAAGCTAAATTCCCCACATTCTTTCTATTGAGTGCATCAGCTATAATATTGGCCTTACCTAGATGATACTAAATTTGCAAATCATAGTCTTTGATCAATTCAAGCCATCTCCTTTGTCACATATTCAATTCTTTCTGTGTAAAGAAATATTTTAAGCTCTTGTGATCTGTGTAAAGAAATATTTTTTCCTTCTCAAGTCTCCTTTGCCTTCTCTAATCAAAGAGTAGTATGCATATATATACAAACATGTTGAGGCTGAGGGCTGAGGCTTTTCCCTTCTCTCTCTCTCTCTCTCTCTCTTTCTCTCTCTCTCTCTCTCTCTTTTCATCATTCTCTGGTCACTTCATATCTTCTAACTCCAAGAAGCATGATGAGGTGAGGGTTCCTACACTTACATGCAAACAAACAGGTGGCATTATTCTGCCACCAAGAAATTTGATTCTGATTTTTTTTTTTTTTTTTGGTATTTGTATTTGTATTTGTATGGGTTTCTCAAAATTGATACACTAAGGTTTTTAACTAAGGTATTTAGTAAAAATAATTATCATGTTGAATTCTAATTAAAATAATTTATAAACAACAAATATTGAACACCCACAAAATTATTATTCTTAATAATGTCTTTGTTAGTGACTGAATTGGGTTAATTTAAAACTAACTTTTACGCTAATATATATATATATATATAATTTAGATAAACTCTTGATAAAATTAATTAATTAATTTATTTATTTATTTTCTTTCAAGAATAATTAAATATGGGTTCTCACAAGCCTGGTCTTTTAGGCCCGAAAAATTTTCCCCTAACGCCCAACCCGACCCCTAACCTATGTACCAGTAGCAACGGTCAATTTTTTCAAACAAACGATCATTTGACCGTTGCTTTCCATCTTCCAATATTTTTTTGTTTTAATTTTTATTTTGACCCTCCCACCAACTTCTATAAATACCACCCATCTCCCATTTTATTTATCACAAACACAATCACAACCAAATCTCTCTTGCAAACTCTCATTCTCTCTCAACTCTCTCATTTAATTTTCAAGTCTCATTCATAAGTGGCAATTGCAATTGTGCAAGAATAAACTTTTATCAGAGGAAGTTAATTTTTATATTGCATTCACCAATCGATAACATTAACTATTTCAATTAATATTTATTTGTTACTCAATTTTTAACATTAATTGTTTGTTAACATATATTACTTATTGTTATTCATATTTATTATTTACTCTTTATTTTAATTAATTGTTAGTTAATATATATTATTTTACTTAAATTATTATAGATCCTAATTTTCTTAATGTTTATGTCGATATTGATCAATATACACAATATGAATCTATTGATTCTCCTCTTACTGTAACTAATATCCATTTTCCAACAGTAGCATCATCATCTAGAGGCATGTCTAGTACTGTTTGAGAGCATTTTGAAAGCGTATTTGTAACTAATCTTGATGATACAACCGTGTTTAATGCAAAATGTAAATATCATGCATATTTACTTAGTGTTGCATCGGCGGGAGTACTAGTCATCTAAAAGGCATGCCCACAGACATTTATAAAGTCAATAACCTGATATTAGAACTCAAATACAATTAGGGGATTCATCAACTGGTAATTTACAAACATTTTCATATGATCCTATATATGCACAAGATTCTGTAGTTAATTATATTATTAAAAAAGAATAACATTTTACTACTAGCAAATGTCCTGATTTTTTAGAAATGATTCACGAAGATTTTGCACCTCAATATCAAGGTTTTTTAAGAAATACTACTAGAAATAAGAATGTAAAGAAATTTGAGGATACTAAAACTGAATTATTTAACATTTTTAAATATTTGAATGCGACAGTTTGTTTAACATCTAATCTGTGGTCAAATAATGGTTTAGAATATCAATGCATCACTATACATTATATTGATAATGATTGAAAATAAATAAAAGAATCATTTCATTTAGATTAGTTGAACTTTCATACAATGGTCATTCACTTGGGGTAGCAATAAGGAATGTATTATCTGGGTGGGTTTTGCAAAACAAAATATTTATCAATACTTTAAATAATGCATCATATTACAATTAGGCTGTAGCGCATTTAAAATCATCTTTATAATTTTTGTTAATTGTGATTTATTTTATATTCGTTGTTGTAACAACAACAACAGATAATCCCATAAAGTGTGCTAATTATGCGGAAACTAATATAAGATTTCATTCTTTCATTAATTCATTTAATAATCATTACAAAAGGTATCACATGCATCATACATTCACAAACCCTAGATTCTGAATCTATAGCATGTGACACAAGGTGATATACAGGAAATAAAAGGAAATTCAGATAAGTTCATGCCTTAATGGCTACGTATTTCCAAGCTAATGCTTGGTTACAACAGAAGTGGGTCAAGCCCAAAACAAGTAAAAAGCTCGAAGCTTCTACAAGAGGTATATTCAATGAAAGAAAAACGAAATGAGCCTTCAGCTCCACGATTCTCCCAAGCTAGGTCCTTGGCGGAGGGATACCATTGGCACCTAAAAGTTGGTTTCCACATACGGTAAACTAAAGCCCAGTAAGGAAAGCCTTAATATACTGTATGATACTTAACAAGGTCATATGATAAATGCATATGTATGCCATTTACACTTGCTCTTTTAAAACAATGCAATGCCAAGATTATAAATCAATTCGTAAAACAATACTTTTTAAATAAGAAAATAGGACAGTGGATACACAAAACTGGGAATCTCCAGATATGTGTCTGCAAGTAGGGTATGCAAGCACTACTAAAGCCATTTTACCAGTACTAACTAGAAGGATTGGCACCTAACTACGCGGGTTTCTAAACTTTCACCAAGGACACATAGGCCAACATAAATAATACAACAACCACACCCCTTAACCAGATTCACCAAGGTATTCACCCATTTTTTTCTCACAGTGATACATTTTCAATGCATAAATATGAAACAATGTTTAATGCAAGATGCATGAGTAATTAGTTTCAATTAACCTAACTCTCGTGCAATTTCTACAACAATCAAAGAAAAATCTTTGACAACAAATCATAATTTCATAATCTCAATATAGGAGTGATAATATATATCCAACTCCACTCTCATCACCAACAGATACATTCATTTATCTTTTCACAAACTCAACATCTTTTCCTTTAATCTTAGCTCAAAACCAATGATTTCCAACAAAACATCTATTTCTTTCAAAAACACATTTTAAGGAGAACTTTTTAATGTTTCAACACAACTTAATTATATAATCATTTCCACAACATTTCTCATGATCCATTTGAAAACCCCTATTTTATATTCCCAACACCAAACCCTAAATCAAACCCACTACTTCCAAATCACTATACCTTTCAAGGAACACATAACAAGGCTAAGAATCATACAAAAAGGTTGAAGAAATTCCTACCTCAAGAGTAGAAGAAGAGAAGAACAAGACCTAACTTTTGACGAAGCCGGAAATGAAAGATTCTATGATTAGAATGTTTACCTTTACGAGCTCTACGCTTTTCTCCAAAGCACTATGGCGCTGAGACCAACGGATTTGAGTGTATAGGGGTGTTTAGACAAGAACTAGAGAGAGGGTGAAGCAATTTGGTAAAATTAACTTTTAGAGAGAGAGAGAGAGAGAGAGAGAGAGAGATCAAAAAGTGACAGAAAATATCTTTTTTCTATGCTGATATACACAGACCGCTTGAGTGACCAAAACATCGCTCAAGCGTCATACACAAGGAACTGCTCGAGTGACCAAATCATGGCTCGAGTGCACAATGACCCCCTTTAAGTAGTTCAGGCCTACAAAGAGACTGCTCGAGTGTTAGACATGGAATAACGCTCGAGCGACCAACCCATGGCTCAAGAGAAGAACACCCCCCTCCCAAAAGTTGAGACTAAAAAACATAGATACTAGAAGGCACCTAAGACCGCTCAAGCAACGGAAGGACCACTCGAGTGAACCCGAGGAGAAACAGGCAAAAACTCCTTTGAAAAACCAACTCCCATCCTATTTGAAAACACAACCAACAACTTCAAACCACAATACCCACATTACAACAAGACAATAAGGAGTATAAACAACAATCAAGAGCATCGAATCCTTGACCAAAGAATACAAAAAGGGTTAGGTTTGAACCTGAGTCACTATAGTTGTTGTACTAAAAAGAAAAACTTGATTGTTAAAGAAGTTATACATGTATATGACACTTCTGTATAGGTAATAAAATATTCAATTCTTACTAGTATGTCTTCCCCTAATCAGATTTCAGAATATAGAAAAATTTGTCAATGAGAAGGTATGCAATTTAAAAAATTAATTTTAGATGTAGACACCAGGTGGAATTCAATGTATAACATGTTAAAGAGAGCTTGTAAACAAAGAAAAGTAATAGATTTATGTTTTGTAACAACACCAATAAGAGGAGTATTAACTCCCACGGAAGATAATTGGCGCTAGATAAACTTATAAAAAGATTTTCTAGAATACTGCAACAAAATTATTATTTTTTTATATATATACCTACCTTACCATTTGTTTTACATATATTAGCAGAAATAATGAAAATTTTCACAAAATATATGGGTAGTGAATTTTATGTCGTCATTATTATTGCAATGAAAGAAAAATTTGATAAACATTTTGATCCATTGCCTCATCTTTTAGGTTTAGCCATCGTAGTTGATCCTAGGTGTAAAGACACTGGTTTACAAGAATTTTTACAACTTTATTTTCGCTGATGAAAAACAATTTGACCCTATTATGCACATATGTAAAAAATTATTTGAAAGAGTATAAGAAAGTTGTACCTACAAATAGACCTACACTTGCCACACTTATCTCATTTCGAGGTGGAAGATTAAGTATTTTTTCAACAATAAAAGTTAGAAGAATATCTTAAAATGTAATCGTAAGTAGTTCTGAATTGCATCGTTGTTTGGATAACCCACCTTGGGATGATGAAGATGATTTTAATATTTTCGATTGGTGGAAACAAAACGAAACTATGTGGCCTATGCTTTCATAGATGGCCAGTGGTATACTAACCGTTCATATTTCTATAATGGCTTTTGAAACAACTTTTAGTGCAGATGGACGGGTGCTGAGCGATTACTGCAGCAGACTTTCACCTGAAATGGTTGAGGCACTTATAATATTGAGAGATCATATGCATGTGCTTGCAAGAAGACAAGATTGTAGTGAAAATGATAGAATTCAAGGCGATTTAGATGATATATCATTGGGCTCCTCGAGTGAATTGTCTAGCTCCCAAAATAATTGATCAACAATTTTTTTTTCACTATTTAATTTTGTAATGTTTTTTTTTTTTAAAATATGAATTGCTCTCTGTAATTTGAAAAATTATAAATACCATCTTATCAGAATTATCTATTCAATAAAATTAGTAGAAAAAAATAAAATTTCTAGCTGTTCACCTATACAATAATAAATTTATCTAAATTATTAATTGAAATATATTTCTAATATCAATAAAAAATGTTAATTGACTTGATGATTTATTAGTAAAAAGGGTCATTTGTTATGCATTTAGAAACTTGAAGGGGCAATGTAATGCCCTGTATTTTAGAACCCGATTAACATTACCAATCTATCATTAATCTCCATTTTCATAAATAGACATGCAAAAGCTACATTCATCATCATAAATAAACAATAGAAGTTTCCTCTCGTCTATACATGTGGTGTAACAATAGATTACAATTGATAAGATACCCTTAGGTTTTAAAGTACAAAGAAATAAAAGGGCTTGGCCCTTAACAATTATAACGGCATTCCACCTATACATAAAATGGCCCCATCACCAAAGACATAGGGAGCTTTCCAACTCCAACAAAGATCTCCAATTCTGCAGTTGAAAAGTTATCAACAACATGAGATGAATATATAATCCAGTAAGAGTCAAAATAATTCTAATTAATATAGTACAATGTATATTTATGATCATGCATGCCTATGTAAATATGTATACCAATAATGTTTGCCTTTTCATATTTAAAATATACATATACATAGATTTTTTTTCCCCCAAAATGCCATCCCTTATGATTCCAAGAAAAACTATTAAAAAAACACTGTCTCTAGTCTAAAGAGATAGAGAGAACACTCTTTAAAAGCACTCTCTCTGGTCTAGAGAGATAGAGAGAACACAACACATATCTATTACCTTTTGAACTAAAGAGAGAAAGAAGTAGATACACAAAAAAAGCTTTTTCCACATCTACACTTTCTCTCACTATATTTACATATGTTTATGTGTATCGCTGATTCGAAACCCTAGAGATTGTGTGTGTAATGAGAAGGTTTTGATGTTTGATATGAGATATTATGGTAGATCCAAGATGGAGGAAGTTTCCAACGATGGCGAATGGATGACAAAATGAGTTTCGGTAAGAACTTCTGCAATGTGCGGCTAATGGCGGAGATTGCGACACCATTAATGGTGACGACGGCAGGAGTGAGGAACTTTAGCTCATAGATGAAGAAGGGAGAAGAGAGAGAAAGGGAAGAGATAGAGTGTATGTGTTTGGTTTGTTTCAATCGTAGACCATATATATGTATAGCGGTACTCTAATATTTTGTTATTGGAAATCTCGTTTGACAAAACTCCTTTTAGTTGTAATTTTATTCGACCTTTTATTTCAGTAAGGCAATGAGTATTTAGATGCGAATCTAACCCGAATTGTGCCTATGCAAAGGAGTTTGTTATCTTAATTCTTTCATGTTTGCCACTTCACTGACTAAGTACGGGGATCGAGCTGCCCGGTCCAGGGGGCAGCACCCAAGCGAAGTTGAGGGGTAGCGCCCCTAAAGCAAAAAGCAAAATTGTAGTTGAAGTTATTTGACCACTCGAGAAAAAAAGGATCATCTAGTATTTTTGCAGAGCACCTGAACTTCTGGCAAGAGAGTTTTGCCGCTCGAGCGGTGAAAGTTACACTTGAGTAGTCAGCCTATTTATTTTGCACCTTCTTTACTCATACCACTCGAGCGGTGAAATGTGCACTCGAGCAGTTTGCACAATCCTGTTTATTATAAAGCGCGTTGTTTGCTCGTTTTAAGGTTTTGAGTCGTCCAGATTTTCAGTGAGGAAGAAAAAATGAAGTGTTTTATATTGGAGGGTGATTTATGAGTGTTTCCTTGATGATTTAAGAGTGATTAATAGATTCATGAACTTTATATCAATATCATCAAGGGATTTGTTTATTTCTTTTTATTCACAAAAGAGAAAGTTGTTCTTCGGTGGATTCCGGAAAACTTGGTATGAAGCTTTGAAGGATTTTAGAGTGGCTCATCGTCGTTGATTTGACATCAGCACTGTGGATTCAACGTTGGATAAGACAATTCTAAGGTGAAGATGGTGGTAGATGAAGCACATTGGGGTTAGTTCAATATGGACGTGGACTTGCCAAGTAATTGAGAGTACACTTGTGTAATTCTTTTTGTCTTTTTAGTCAATTGTTTTATAGCTTTGGCCCGTGGATTTTTCTATCACAATTCAAGATGCTCCAATTGTGATTTTTCTATGTTAAATCATTGTGTCGGTTTGTCTTTGATTGTTTGATTGAGATTGTCACTCGTTATTTAAAATTGAAATATAATCACAAATCAATATCTTGAATTTTTTTTTTATTTATATTTTTCAATTTTGTATGAACTTCTCCTTATGACAAAGTATTTTAGAATATGAATTTTTGAATAAAGAAAATTCAAAATTAAATTTATAGACCGAATGCGTAAAAAATAATCATATTGTTTGGCTTCTAAAAGTGTAAAAAGACTACTAAATTACCAAACAGGATCTTAATGAGTCTTATCTAAGAGTAGAATCATGATATGAAATATAATTATTATTAATAATATTATAATTCTAAAAAACACTGAAAGATAGCACAATAATCAAAACTTCCAAATAACAATAAAGTAGGCTTCAGTTTTTTGTCATGAACCAGCTCACATTGCGGTAACTTTCATAATTCACGTGCAAACGACAATTTAGAAAGTCAATTCCATAAGTCAAGATTGAAAGGGCAATTTCGGAAGAAAAAAAGGCGGCACATTAATGGAAGCGACACTCATATAGATAGAGAGATATATATAAGTGGCCAACCGATAAAACATTTACAAAAATTGTTGTAACAAAAATCCATTATGAATGCAACTTTTATTTTGTCAAACGGCTGCAACATAAAATGGAAAATTAATCCATGAGTTACAGCATATAATAAATATAATTAAAGGCATTTTAATGAATATTTTTAATAATTAATTAAATTTATAGTTTGAAATATAATGTATCCCACACATAATATATATTGACAGGCTTCCCTCCTGTCCATAATTTAGATTGGACGGTGTTGTCCCGGCTTATGGGCTCCACCATAGGTCTTGTTTTGTCGATGCAAACTGTTTATTTTGTCGGGTCATTTGTGTATATTATTTATGAAAAAAGATAGATTGATCAAATAATCGTAATCTATTTAATTTATTACAATTGTTTCAAAAAAAAGATAAGTGTGTTTCTAAATAAACCATCAATTTTTTGGTCACAAACGCGATAATTGAATAGGCTATAAATATCGTATTGGTCTATTTTATTTTATTTTTTTGAATAATATATATATATATAAAGAATCTTGTAAAATTCACAATTCAAATTATCAAAACTATATCTGTGATGAATCAGCTGAATCCAAACAATACCATCCGATCTAGATCCTGGACGTAGATAGTCAATGTGATTTGAACTTTTTTCTGTCTATCTCATATTGACTACCATATCAGTCATTTACCAATATATATATATATATATATTAATTTAGAAACAAAAAATTATATATAAAAAACTATTATAATAATACGATAGTAATATTTTCAAAAAATTGTTACTTCGATAGACATTTTCATATAAAAGAAATGGGTACAAATTTTTCATGTTATTTTGTATAAATTTGTTATATATATATATATATATATATTATTTGTATATCATTATTCTTAAAATAGGCTTACATTTGTGAGGGCCTATAGGAGTCACCACGAGTCTCATTTTGATCATTCACACCGTTCAATTTGTAAGGTCCACCATGTATATTATTCACACAAAAAAAAAAAAAAAAAAAAAATCAAGTGGATAACCGTAGTCTATTCAATTTATTACATTTGTTTGATAAAAAAATAAATCAGAAGAGTGTTTTAAAAATAGATCATTCATTTTATTTTATTTTTTTGGGTGAGAAACTAGATAAATTGAATAAATTATGATCATCAAATTGATCTAATTTTTTGTGCGAAAGATATACATGAAAAGGTATTACAAAATGAATAACTTAAAGGGAAATGACAAATCAGTGTTGCTTATCAAAATAATTACAAATTCATAGTAAATTTTACGAACTTTAACAATTATAGTGTGGGGAAGTATTTTGCGAATGACGCCACGTGGCCAATATAGCCCTGAGATGTCGGCTAAGGTGCCACATGGATGAGTCATGTTACCAAAGTGATTACGCCATTGCCGAGATGTTCTGCGGTAATACCGGAATGTCGAGGTATTCGGATAAGGGACAAGAGTCGTAGAACAAGGGAGAATCTCAGTCTGAATATGGATAAGGCTCATGAAGAGTTTATCCCTATCTAGCCGAGAGTCCAAGATGAGCATTGAGCCTGAGTCCAATGAAGCGAGGCTTCTAGGTGATCAGGTAACTACCGGTTATAAAAGTGAGGCACCCTTATGGGTCTGAGGGAAGTTCTTTCTTGTGAGTTTAAGTACTATTTGGTATTTGTAAAAGATAAAGTTTACTGACTTGATCGTCACAGTGTCCCTAGGTGGACGAACCACCGTAGAATTCTCATCTTCTTTTTGGCAGGTAGTTGGCTCATTCTATTTTGCAGGTGCTCTCTAGCTGAGTTCCCCTTTTGGTTGTGTGGTCAGAAATCAACACCCACAATTTGGCGCTGTTTATGGGAACTTAAGGAGAATAGATGGCCAACAACATACAGGAATAAAGAATTGTGGATGACATCCACAGTGAGGAGGAGGAACATGTGGATCCTAACATCAGAGAAGAAAACCGTAATGAAGAAATGCAGGAACCAAATCCTAGGGCGAATGATGTTGGCAAGAGGTGTAATGGCTCGAAGAAAGGAGGCCGAGATAAATACCACAATGAAAGTGGCCTCCAGGTATGGAAAGATAAATGCCTGAGAAGGGATGAGGAGATGAAAGAAATGTCAAACAAGTTGACAGACCTGCAGACTGTGGTCAACTTCATGATGCAGAACAACGTGATGTAGCCATCATTCCCGCTACAGGAGACACCGGCACCAGCAGCCAATATTGGTGCCTTAAAGGGAGCATAGAATGCAGTCCTAGTTGTCCCACAACATGGCAAGGGATAAGGAAACTCATCTCGGCCATCAAAGGATGTCGGAGCGTACTGAGTCAACACGAAGCGAGTCACAAAGGATACCACGGACCAAAGGGACCTTTGTTAAAGGATCTCAGCAGATCCAAGGGCAAGGTCTTTGTTTTGATGTAGTGGACGAAGGGAATTCCAAGAGGGCGCACAATTTCACATAGAGTAGTACACCGAAGAGACTGAAGTCTAGTGATAGCCGAGCTCCCGGTAGAATGAAGGAGGACTTGAGAGATTACTTCCAAAGAAAGAGACTCAACGCCGAGATCACATCCAATGTCTGGCCGAGGATGCCATTCTCAGGGGAGTTAGATACATTTGAGGCCCCAAAGAGATTCTACATGCTGAGGTTTCAGATCTACGATGGTAAGTCCGATCAAACTGTCATCTTGGTTTGTATTTAAATTCAATGGCTTTGTGGAGCGGGAATGAGCAGCTGCTATGCAAAGTATTCCCATAATCCTTTGGGGATATAGCATTGGATTGGCTCCATAAGTTGCCAAAAAGAACTGTGAAGAGTTGGTAAGGCCTGGTGTAGACGTCCCCGAACGCCCCGGGAGGATGAATCCCGTTCTGTTCATTTGGGGCTTACTACAGTTCAGGACTCAAATGTCACGGTTCTTAATCTGAACCAAAGAGTCCAAATCCGGCAAATCATTTTGAGAAAAACAGATTTTTTTTTAAAGAAGTGCCAAACATGGACTGCTTTGCCAGATACAAAGTCGCCACCTAAATATTTTTTATGAGGGAATTTAGGAAACCCTGACTAGGTGCCAAAGGCCACGTGTCCGTCATCACCAAAGTTGCCTCAGCTCGGGAACTTGGATACGATTGGGGAAGGTCAGCTATGAGCACCCCCTCTCGCCCGATCCGAAGATCGGCCTCTACTAACCATGATATCTCTTTTTGAAAACGTTATGTGTTCTTATTCCAGTTAATTAGCTAGAATTACTATGTGATGCGTACAACACAAAAGTATAGACTAGATTGCCTAATTTGGAACGAAGCATTGCATATCCGTTGGTTTGGAAAATGCTTTGGAATTTGCTACTCGCAAGTAGGCTAAAATACGGATTTCAATGAGTTGTTCCAACTCAAACAATCCAACCTTCACCCACAGGCATTCAGGCAGTTTATATCACGTAAGCATCTAGCCACATGGTAAGCATGCTGTCATGTTAACATTCACACTCATGCGAGATGCTAAAGCATAAAATACTTACAGTGTATTTCGCGCCAAAACAAGAACATGTTAGCAATCATGCATGATCCAAGTCCATGTTTAAATGCCTAATACAACGCATACAGAATGTCACTAGAATAGGCTTGGCTAATCTAAGGATGACATGCGAAATGCGCAGATAGCATGTATTCAAGTTAGATTTGAAATATTATACATTTAGCATGATGCGCCGAGCCCGGTGCATGCAATACTCATGAATGATGCACGCATGCATAGCATAAGGATGCTAATTTAAATATGACCTAATACTAACCACCAAAGCAAGTAAGTAAAAGGGAGAAAGAAGTGGGGGTTGGAAGACATGCATACACACACCCACACTTATTACAAATTTGCCCCCGCTCGGAGGGACCGAAAGAATAATACAATTTAATTAACCTACAAGCTAATTAATTATTACAGACCACCTAATTAATTGACAAATCAATTGAAAATAATTAAGCAGTAAACAGCAACCACGGGAAGAGGGTCCAATGCATGCGCACTTGGTTCCGCTCGGAAGTCACTACCATGCACAAGAAGCCTCTGCTTTGGCTGTTATCCTCCTCTGAAGACTGCACAAGGCCCAGGGTTGCTTCTCTGAGTGTTGTAGAACACCACCGGCTGAAGGGATTGGTCACCGACCATGTATAATGGTCACCGGCCACAAAATACTCCATCGGCCAACAATGGATGGCCGGTCGGCACTGAAGATGGCTGGCCGGCCAAATCTTCCTGCAGAAACTGATTTGACAGCAGCAGAGGAGAATACTTGGTATGGCAATGCATTTCAAGCAATGTATGCACCAACCACACTCCTTATCACATTTATGACTCAAAGGAGGATGGGTCTCGATTCTCGGGCCACCAATCGCGTATTTCCATGCATGATGGTCCAAAGAATCAAGTATGCATTTTTCAATTTCAAATAAAATGCAAACCAAATAAACACACCAAGGGGCCTTCAACCTCTATCATGACTTGATCAAGAGGTGAAAGATGCATGCAATGATATGCAACCTAGGCATGAGACTAAGTATGCAACATGGACAATGCAAAGAAGCATACAAGGCATACAATAAGCATGCAAGTTAAGTGAGCATACAAGGTACAATGCCAACACACAAATATGCAAAATATATGGCATGTTAAGCAACCAAAACAAGGAGGAGAATGCATGCCAAATGCAACACCATTTCAACATGCAACAACATGTCATAAGCTAAGCATGCAACAACATGCCAAGGGGTGGACTTAAACTAAATTAGGCAGCCCTCAAACAAGTCTAAAACAGTGGCCAAATGCCAAGGAAATGAAGGCTAATGTGCACACAAACATGCATGCAAATGGGCCAACACTTAAGCATAAAACAAGAAACTTTTAAGCACACTTAAAAGAGACTAAACATGGATAATTAGCATTCATAGAAAGCTCTGAAAATCATGTTAAAGATGATGCCAAATCAAGCAAACAAGACAAGCATAGCACGCAATGAGGGTCCAAGATTCAAGGCAAGCCAAGGAGGCTTAAACCAAGGCCAAGTCAACCAAACCTCACAAGGCGGAGGGGACTTAAAACAAGTGCAATGCAGACCTAAACAAGGCTAAGGGTGCACCTAGATGGTATCTAAGTGGCTTAAACATGTAAGCATACAAAGGAGCACATCCATGGAGCATAAGGCAACAACCTTTTAACACATTGAAGGAGCATCAAATGCAAGCATATGGGCATGTTATAAGGACTGAAATAACATGGTAAGTGGTTCCAAACCACTGAAACAATGCAAGTGATGCATGTTAGAGGTCTATACATTTAAGGCTTACAAGCCAAAATGCAAAGGGGCTATGCAATGCATGCCATGGTCGACCAAAACAACCAAGGGCAGACCTTAAGCATGGAAAGACAAGTACAAAAGCTTCACAAAGCTGGGCCTAAAACATACTTGAACAAGGGTCGAAGCCTAGATGCATGTTAAGGCTAAATGATGGCATTACAAGACATGTATGCAAGGCATGCCAGGTGTGTCCAAACCAACTCAACACAATGCTATTTCATGGCAAAATAAGCATAAATATCAGTCAAGGCATGGTCAACACACACTTAAACTAGATGCTCCCTCAAGAGGCAAAAATAGCCCTTTTCAAGGACAACAAGGAGAGGAGGTGGCCCTCTCCTTCTTAGGATCTCAAGGCACCATCCTCACCTCTGAAATCCCTCAGGATTTCAGTGGTGAGGAGGCCCAAACACAATGGTCCCGGAGCTCAACCAAAAATGGCACAAAATGGAGCCTAACAAGGCTTAAGAGGGGTCAAACAACCCCAAAGCTTAAAACAACCTTAACCAACTATTTAGAGCACTAAAAAACAGAACTTTTCTATGTTATACACAAAGCTCAAAAATAGTTGTAAGGTAGGCAAAAATAAAATGCAAAAATGGGGTAAAAAGGGACAAAAGTCTTACCCTTGTAGACCCTGTTCAAGAATGGAAGACCAGCTGCTTCTTTGGCTCAAACTAGCTCCAAAACTTCAAAAACAACCCTCAAGGGCCTCAGCTCCAATAAAAGGTGTGATGGTGGGTGTTTGTGTGCAAAACTAAGGCAAAACACTCACTAAACACAAGAGAGAGATATAGAGATGGAGGATATATAAACCCTAACCCCAAAACTCAAAACCCTCTAAAAATGCTGTCCAACTTGTCCAACCCTAAACAAGAGAGAAGAGGCTCCCTCTTATAGACAATTTAGTCTTGGAAAGCTTCGAAAGGAAGCTAACAAGAGGGAAATCCCCCCATACACGTGTATGGAGGGGGTGAAAGTACATGCCAGCTGCATGAAAATATCTGCAAAAGCAGATGCAAGTAGTCGGCCGGCCAAACATACAATTGACCAAACAAATATAGCCGGCCGGCCATCTATAGTGCCGGCTGGCCAAACATTTGGCCGGTGTCAACAAAACACAGCCGGTGGCCTCAAGCCATGGCCGGTGGAGTGTGGGGATGGCCCACAAGCCATTCCATGCCTCTCCAAGGCAAAGCACAAGTGTTTGGTGCAAAACCAGACACGAAACAGTCGAGTCGAGAGATCCTGAGGCAAGGCGTGTAGCTGAGACCTCCGGGAACTCAAAACGAACACAAACATGGATGATCACCGAGTGTTCAAGCGGTGACGTCCAAGTCTTGAGGACAGTCAAAAATGGGGTGTCTACAGTTGCCCCTCTTTGATAGAACTCGAAAGTCATAACAATGATGGGAGTGAATGTTAAAGCCCAGAGACAACCCATTTTTGACAAGGCCGAAGACTTAGACAAAGCATGCAAGCTATAGATAAAGATATGCACCCGAAGGCAGGGGCAAAATGCAAGACAATGCACAAAGCCGAGCGTAACTTATGATCATGCAAAGAAAGCTGTAATGAAGCATAACATGTGACAGTTTTAAGCTAGCATACACCAAACTACATTACAATGCAGAAAGGATGTAAGAGAATTATGCCATTCTCAATACGTCTCACTCGGAGAATACAATACCTGTCCGGTTCGTCTGGTTACACCAGCCTCGAATGAACCGTACATACAATATCGTGCCTGAAAGAGAAAGCAACTTAACAGGTACAATATTGTTAGCAACATGCATAACATGCAAAATGAATGCAAAATGATATGCAATATATACAAAACTATGTGTAATAATGCAAATGAAAATGCAATGCAATTGAAACAATGCAAATGAAATGCAATGCAATTGAATCATGATCCAATCATGAGCGGTTCAAAACCACACAAATGTCAAATAGATTGATGGAAGTAACAAGTCCGTCTACCATAGAAAAGGTGCTGCAACCCTCAAAGCGCGTACACATGCAAAACTATGAGTGATGTAGACGGACGCAAGAACAAGTATTGGGTGGAATGACATAAGTGGGGAAACAACCCGCTAACGAAAGAACAATGATCCTAATGCTGGATGCAAAAATTACACTACAATGTAATATATATAGTGGACATGGCATGCAGCCAAACCAAATCTTGCCTAGGAAGGGCATGGACACATACAAGCCATGTCTAACACAGAAAAGGTGCCACCACCCTCAAACCAAGTTCATCAAGGAATAGGCGCGTACACATGCAGAACTGTGCTTCGACGTGAAAAGTATGAGCACATACCAAACCAAGCTCAACAAGGAAAGGCGCAAGCCATAGATGGAAGGGGTGATGCAGTGGATGCATGCAAGCTACAATGCGACATTTACAATATGCAATGGAATGGATAGGTACGATGGATAAGGCACGCAGGCCAAACCAAATTTTGCCTAGGAAAGGCATGGACACAAACGAACTGCGTCTAACACAGAAAAGGTGCCGCCACCCTCAAACCAAGTTCATCAAGGAATAGGCGCGTACACATACAGAACTGTGCTTCGACGTGAAAAGTATGAGCACATACCAAACCAAGCTCAACATGGAAAGGCGCGAGCCATGGATGGAGGTGATGATGCAGTGAATGCATGCAAGCTAATATGCACTGGAATGGATATTTATAATGGAAATGCATGACATATGCACTATATTACGATGAAATGCATGACATATGCATTACTTACAATGATGCATGACATATGCAGTATTTACAATGATGCATGACATATGCATTATATACAATGATGCATGACCTATGCAATATTTAAAATGAAATGCATGACATATGTGCTATTTACAATAGGTGCATGACATATGCAATATGTGTGTTTTTTTTTAATGCATGATTATGCATGATTTTCGACTTTTGAAATGCATGACATATGCATGTGCTGTGCACACCAATGCACCGAAGGTCTTGCACCTTCCAAGGATTTAAGGTCTCCTAGACCGTCCAAGGATTTAAGGTCTCCTAGACCGTCGAGTGCACAGGACGGTGTGATGCGCAAAATAGCGTGAACGGAATGCATGCAAAATGCAATAAGATGCGCAAAATAGCGCGATTGAATGCATGCAAAATGCAATGAAATGCGCAAAATGGTGCGATTGAATGCATGCAAAATGCATTAAGATGCGCAAAATAGCGCGATTGAATGCATGCAAAATGCAATAAGATGCGCAAAATAGTGCGATGCGCACAAGACAGTGCGATGCGCAAAATAGCGCAATGGAATGCATGCAAAATGCAATAAGATGCGCAAAATAGCGCGATGCGTTAGACAACGCGAGTGCACAAGACAGTGCGATGCGCAAGATATCGCGATGGAATGCATGTAAAATGCAATGAGATGCACAAAATAGCGCGATGCGTTAGACAACGCGAATGCACAAGATAGTGCGATGCGCAAGATAGCGCGATGGAATGCATGCAAAATGCAATGAGATGCGCAAAATAGCGCGATGCGTTAGACAACGCGAGTGCACAAGACAGTGCGATGCGCAAGATAGCGCGATTGAATGCATGCACAATGCATTAAGATGCGATGCACAAGACAGTGCGATTGATTTGAAATGCACATGGGGCAACTTTCGAGTTTTGTAAAAGACAAAAGGATACGGAAAGGATACACCTTGCATGAATTCGAGTGCCACGCACAGAAGACACGGTCCGAGGTCAAAACGGGGGCCGGTTGAGCTTCGGAAATGCCTTTTCTTGTACTATCTTGAGCAATGAAGGCCCCAAACTACAGATCTGACCCAAACAAGGTTGTAGGAGGCTCACCGGCCAGAAGGGGAAGTCACCAGCCATCCACCGGCCACCAAAACACATCACCGGCCAAATATTTGGCTGGCTGGCCAAAAATGTAGCCGACCGGCCAAAAATGCCTGATTCGGGGCAGTTTTGACTTTTCACCTCGGGTCTTTTAAAATAGGGTTTCAAACCCTATTTTTCTTATTTCCCTTGGCCGAAATTTGCTTCTTTCTCTCTCTAGAGCATTTTCTTCCCCTCGATCCTCCATTTTCTTGCGTTTCACGCCCGTTTCATCGTTTGATTCGCGAATATCTTCGCGTTTCGACCATTTTCAACCGATCGAAACTTCGTTTCGGTGCTTCCTTTACTATTTCCACCTCTTGGGGTTTGTTTCTCCCAAGTTTTTCCTGATTTCCGTACATTTTCCACATTCCGGCTTTTCCGGCCATTTTTCGCCCTCTCGGGGTTGACTCTTTGTTGACTTTTCTCATTCTAGCCCGGTTTTCACTTTTCCAGCCATTTTCTCATCACCTTCGATATGGCGGATGATATTCCACGGGGCGGGACTCCCCCGGATCATGAGATGGACCCAGAGGTCGAGTTCCTTCCCTTGAGCGTTCGCCCATTCGACCCGGCGACCTACCGGCCGGCGATTCACGTTCTGCCCCCTGACGGACTCCGTCAGTTCAGGAGCTTTGAGAGGGGTGTGCCACCCGAGCTATTACTAAGTGAGCCAGAGTCACATCTGTCACACGGCGCCTCCGAGGTACATTCTTTCCCGGTTTCATTTTCCGCAATGTAGAACGCTTAACTGCTATAGTTGACTATGTTCTTAACTGCTTAGCTCAAATACACCAATGCACTGTACATTGTAGTTGACTGTGAACGCACTTGCAACTGATATCTGTTGGAACTTGAACACGCGCACACACACTACACTTGCCCTGAACCACTCAAACACACTGACACAGTACACACTGTAGTTTACTACGAACACACCGGTAACTGGTATCTGTTTGAACTTGAAAACGTGCACACATGCTGTATTTGTACTGAACCACCCGAACACACTGACGCATCGCATGTTGTAGTTCACTATAAGCACACCGGCACCCGATTACTGTTTGAATGTGAAAACGTGCACACACGCCATATCTGTACTGAACCATGCAAACACACTGACACATCGCATGTTGTAGTTTACTATACGCACACCGGCACCCGGTATTTGTTTGAACTTGAAAACGTGCACACACGCTACATCATTACCAACTCTAAATGCTTTTCAAAACTGTATGTTTTATCTTGCTTCACCATTGTTTGCTTGAAAACAGGGAGATTCCCATATCGTCCGCGGGTATGGGAATATTGCCGCTCGAGATTGGTACGCGGAGCTACTCGATGTGGTTCGCCAGATCGTGGACCAGGCCGGGTTCGGTGCGTTCTACAGAGGACTTTCCAGACTCACCATGAGCAGGCCTCTCCTTGCCGCTCTACCGGAGAGGTGGTGGGACACCACCGACTCATTCCACCTCTCTGCGACGGGAGACATGACGATGACTCCCTATGATTTCTCGATGCTCACAAGCATCACAGGGGGTAGGGGGTGATCCGATCCCCTTCGACACTGATATGGACGAGTGGGAGGCCGCTCAGTTTATTTGCTCGGCGAGGTGCCGCCTTGCGCGTCCAGGTTTCGTCCGATATTCTGGTTCGAGGTGCCAGTTCAGGGTTCAGCCAGCCTAGTTGAGGAGGCTCCGATGACTCAGGAGGCTGTGGAGCGATATGCGCGTGGCTTTCTCATGTTCCTGCTGGGGACGACCATTTTCGCCGACCGGGCGAACACCGTGCCCCTCTGTCTGCTCAGCGCTCTCGTGGACGTCACACAGATCCTGCCCTGTGACTGGGGTGGCGCCGCTCTGGCCACCCTCTATGGGTATATGAGCTCAGCTTCCCGTGGCAGCGGACAGTTGCTCGGGGGCTACTGGCGTGCTTGGGAGGTACATTTCTTTTTCTGCTTTACATTTTCTGTACTCTGTACATTGCACACACTGCGGTCTGCTTCACGCTGACTGTATACTGCACACAGGGCACACATATACTCTGCTTTACACCGACTGTACACTGCTCACACTGTACACTCTGCACAATACACTGCCTGCACAATACACTGCACAATACACGGCTCTGTTATTTCTGCTTTATACTGCATTCTGCTTTATCTGATAAGCATACTGGTATTTACTTTGCAGTTGTGGGTCTACACCTACTTTCCTAGACTTGCTCCTGTGCCAGACATGGAGACCCCTCTCGTCGTCCCATTCTCGCGCCGCTTCGACGGAAGGTGTGTACGGAGACCCCGGGAGACGTTTATCTTTTTCCGCCGCTACTTCGACACCATCACCCCCGCAGAGGTACGTTCAACTTTACAGTTCATTTAACCTTCGCTTTACACTGTATTTTCAAACGACAGTAGATAATAAACTGTATTTCATTTTCAGATCACCTGCCAGCCTTGGGCTCCGTTGCCCGTGGCGATTCGGGACCAATTTGCTGGTGCTGAGGAGACCTCACGTTTTCGGATTTTGCTAGAGGGCCCGGTCTGTCGGGCTTGGTACCTGGGTGAGCGTTTCCTATGCCAGACCCTAGGGTTACCAGAGCAGATAGTCCCGGTTCACCCTCCTGAGCATATGAGGGATACCGAGAGATTCACTGCCGAGCAGATGCCCGACTATACGATCGGCTGGGATGCGATCCGCTTCAGAGGCATAGGCGACTACAGAGAGTACATGCAGACGTATATCATGCGGCCTTTGAGCGGTGGTCGTCGAGTTGAGGGAGAGAGGTCTGTGGCGCCGGCAGCTAGGGCAGGGAGCGGGGGTTGGAGTAGGAGCGTCGAGGAGAGCTCGGGTCCGTGGCAGGGGTGGAGCTCAGAGAGGGCGGGGGGCTGGTTGGCCTGCTCTGCCCACGACGATGACATACAGAGGACAGGGTGGGGCGACCTACCAGATCCCCTTCGCTCCTCCTCCGGCTGATCATGAGTTAGTCGGTTTTCACGACTTGCCTCTGGTATGTACTACTGCATTTTATACAGTTGTTTCATTTCATTTTGTCCGATATTCCGCAGAATATTGATGCATCTAATACTTTTGCAGGCTTCCTCCGAGTACACCCGGCAGTCTCTAGAGCTGAATGCCTCAATGATGGGGATGTTACAGCGGACTTTTGACCTCCTGGCCCTCTACAGTATTCCGGTATGTTCTTCAACCATAGTCTCAAACCATACATAAACTGCTTCACATAATCTGATGCACAACACAACACTGACACACTGCCTCACAGACATGTGCTCATACACTGCATTTGTTGATAAACTGCTCACGACATTCACACACTGTACTCATACACTGCATTCTGCCTGATAAACTGCTCACAGTATACTGATGCATTTGCCTTTTGTACTTTTCAGCCTCCCTTCCAGATTCCCACCGTAGGAGGTGTTCCAGCCAGGCCTTCTGTTCCTGCCGGAGGAGATGGAGAGGGCAGAGTATACCCCCGCACCAAGGCGGGGCGCACTCACGTTGGGAGTAGCTCTCGGGCGCCAGTTCCAGATGACGATGATGAGGAGGAGTCCGAGGCGGAGGGAGCAGAGTCATCGGAGGAGGAGACCGGAGATGGCTCGGACTCGGGCTCAGATGACAGTGCTGATGATGCTCCTGGACCTTCGTCCAGGAAGAGGACTAGGACGGACCCTCAGGCCTGAGGCCACTTGATATTGATACAGATTTTTGCTGTTTTTCTTCTTTTTTGTACTTTTCCTTTTTGGTTGGTAGCTAGGATACTTTGTACTGCCGCAGGCAGATTTTTTGTTTCCAAAACTTATGTACTTGAAACAGATGATGATGAAATGAAACAAACTTTTATCTGAAAAAGTGTTTACATCTTTACATTTCATACTTTGCACTGCATTGCATCATGCTACACCACATAACAATGGGATTGATCTGCACGTCTGAATATTAAACACTTGTATTGTAATAACCAAGTAATGAACCGGCCAATGGAAAAGCAACTCACACAACCCACTGCGTAGTCTGAACACTCGGCTCATACTCTGTTGGGGATTAATCTGCATACAGCCTGTAATCACAGCATTCGGTTCATTCTGCACACGGCACCCTGAGCAATAGTCCAATCTGACAAGACGGAATACGAAGGCGGAATCGGCTGAAACTAAAACACACTCAGATACCCAAATTTTCCCTTTCTTCTTTTGGTTCGCCTAAATGTAGAGAATGGCACAGCACTCTGAGCATAAACGATTTTTGAAATTGAAAAAGGGTTTTTCAACCGGGGTATCGAGCCTACAACTGAACACAGCAGGAAAGACTCAAAAAAAAGGTACACGGCCTAAACACAACGAAACACGTTTGGAAAAGACCCAAAACGAAAGTTGGGCTAAACAAGACAAAAGACACGACCCACAGACATGTTTACAAAACGAGAGACCTCAAATCTCGAGGAGCCAGTTCCTCCGGGTATGTTTCCCACCCTTTCTGATTTGTGATTCTCATATCACTCGGCCCTCAGGCTCGGTTTTTCTCTCAAAACCCTTTTCTTACTTTTCTCTCAACTTACACCTCTCTATTCTTTATTCTCTCATTTTTTCGTCCCTTCCCAGGGTTATTAATAGATGAATAGGAAGTTGCGGGTTCACGCCCAACACTATTGGCTCGCGGCTATTTCTTCCGGTGACGTCTAGTCGATGTTCCAGACAGGAAATGGTGTGTGTATCTGATCTGTCCCAATTTGTGCTTCGCACTTGGCTTAATACCTCGTTGTTTGGAGGATATTGAGAGCTTTCAGCCCTTTACAGACAGCTTTAGCTGTGCCTTCTTCCGGCGAATAGGGTGCCCTTCTGGCAAGTATGTTGATGACGGGGGAAAGACAGAACACCTGACTCGACTGTGCCCCTAGTTCATCATTTTGACAATTTTTTGGTTTTCTACTAAAAAAAGTTTTGACCAAAATGAGAGTCGGATTAACATACTTGTTCGATTTTTGATTTGAAAATCATGCAAGTCGGGCTATAAGCACTGAAAATTTTCCCTTTTGGGTCCCAGAAATGGTCTAGTTTTGGAAAATGAAATAGTTTTCGAGAAAATAGTCAACCTCAGTAAAAATTTTCAAAAACTATTTTTGCAAACGGCCATGCTAAACGAGCATGGAACCTACCCCGAGATGCGCAACCTCGGATCGGAGGCAATGGAAAATTGCCCCTTGCTTGAAAGGGGTGCATGGCAACGGAAAGTTGCCCCTGGTTTAGACGGCGACTCATGGCAACTTATGGCAACGGAAAGTTGCCCCTTGTTTGGATGATGCCGCAACGCATTGAAAACCAGTCCTCATTGGTGATGATTGCAAACGAACTCTCAGACACGGAGAAGACGATGATGGTCAGGACCAATATATGGACACAGTCACTTCAAAAGCGTTGGGGGCTGGACTTCAGGATGAAGTTGCCTACGTAGTTCCGGTTGTCACAACCGAACTATCGGATTCAGAGAGGGCAAGGATGATCAAAACCATTACAATGGACTAAGACGCTATGAAAGCGTTGGGGGCTGGACTTCAGGATGAAGTTGCCTACGTATCCCAAACATGGGAATCAAGCCTTACGTAGTTCCGGTTAAGGTACACTCGGGTATTTTAACCTTCACTTTTTAGGCTCTAACTTTTGCCAAGGCGCCCGATGCGGGTTTTCGACCTTGCGAGCTTCTTTTTCTTCTTTTTTTTTTTCTCTTTTTTTGATATTCTTTTTGATATTTTCTTTTCTTTTTGCATTGATTTTTGTTCTTTTTTTTTTTTTCTTTTGTATATATTTTTTTCTTGCTCTAACTTTTGCCTGGGTCGCCCTTCCGGGTTTTCGGCCCAGCGAGCCTCTCAAAGGGTAAAAGTGTAACAAGTCCATGCCAAATGGTTTTGAGATTGAAGCCTCTCTGTATCCAGGAGAATAGCTGTTGTATTTGGCTCTTCGAGACATTTGACATTTTTCTGCCCCTAGTTTGAGGGGCGCTTCTGTTCTAGCTTTGCAAGCTTCCGTTGACGACGTCTGACCTCTTGATCTGACTTTGGTGCCTCTTGTTCGAGGGCTGCTTCAAGCCTGGCCACGCAGGCCTTACATGGCGGTTGACCATTGAACAGTCCGAATTGTGGTCAAGGCTTGAAAACAAATGGATTGAATCTTGAGGCTGAGAGCGATCCTAGGCTGCACAATCTAAGAGCGATTCCGTACAAGTCCTCGCAGGACTACGCAAAACATTTTGAAAGTTTTTAAGAAAGCGACACATCGCTCGTGCTGAAGATAGTACGAAACCAATCTGGATCAAGCCGGGGTCCTTCTCAGTACTCACGCTAACAAGCATGATTTCATTCATTAAAAGGTTTAGCACGCCTATCTTTCTCTCAAATTGATCAAAGTTTTGCAAAACCCAAGGAATTCCTTCCTCTTCGTTTTCATCACCACAGTGTTCAAAAAGGTTTTGGAAAAAACTTAGGTCATTACAATGATTTTCAGGGCACAAGAGAACAGGTGGAATGTACTGTCGTTCCGTGCAAATCCTCTAGCACAACCAACCCAAAATAGCAATAAGCACGGAAACATGATAGCCGCAGCTATTTCATTTAGATTTCCTGGTTGCAACTGGCTCCACAGCAGAGACAGACTCAAAAAGAAAACAAAAGGATAATTACAAAATAAAACGGTGTTCAAGGCAACAACCCCGGAATCACCTGACATTCTATACAAGGGGACTGACTCGCTATAACAAGACAGACCCTTAAGCAAAAAGGACTGACTCAAGACAATGAGACAAACTCAAAACAAAGCAAGAGACTGACTCGACACCCAAGCCAGAATTTACAAAACTAGCAATCACAGATGCTCAAAAATGCGTGCCAGATGCCACATCCAAAATACACCAAGCGCCGCCCGCAGGTGGTTCACTCCCTGATTACATACTCGCAGTATCAGTATCCTCAAAATCTAAGAGCTGCGTAGTAACAGACTTGGCTGAGGTGGGTGGGAGGATAACCTCGTTGTCGATCAAATCTTGCACCTCATGACGGAGGCGGAAACAATTATCGGTAGCATCATGTTTGCTGGTGGTACGCGCAGTACTGAGTAGCATCATGCGTGAGAGGGAGATTCTTCGGGAGAGAGCCGAGGCTCCAGGGGTTTAAGGGTCCCCTTTCGGCCAGGATCTGAAGTGCCTTAGACAAGGCATATAAAGAGCATGAAAGACCCTGCGCCTCGGGGCAGGTACTTTGAAGTCTGAGAATTCTTGCTAGACGCACTAGCGAAAGGGTCGGCAGGCACTGCCTTGACTTCTGATCTTTCCCAGGTGCAGGGTTGGGAGCGGAAGGAACTGTTCTGGCATGACGGGGCCTATCCCGGTTTTCTGACTGGCTTGTACTGCCTTCGGCTGGAGTGGGGAAAACATCATCCACAACCTTGGTCACAACACTGAGGATACTTGTTGTTTACTCATCCCCCGGCTTTCAAAGCCTCGACTGCCCACAGTAGTTGTTCAATGGGATCGGCATCTACCTTCATTTTGTCTGTACCTCTGGCCTCAGCCTGATCGAGGGTTTGGGTTGATGTTGACACGTCATTACTATAACTCGAGACAACCTCAGGTTAGCTGAGCTCGATCACAATCCGTTCCAATAGCGGGGGCTCCTGTGGTACAAAACTCCCGGCATATGGTGCAGTTGGTGGCGAAGTTGACATTCCGTAGGCGAGATCCGCCATGGACCTCTGGAGGTCACCTATCATTCCCATCAACTCGAATGTGGTGGGCTCACGAGCCTGGTATAACTGGGGGGTCTAGACCAGGTGCGCGGCAGGCGACCTGGGTGGATGCGGTACATCAACATTGGCCTCACTTTGCAGAGTGATTCCTGGATCTAATGCGGCTGTCATGACCACAATCTCTTCCAAATTATGCATCATCATAGATCTGCTGTACTAAACGGTGACTGACGGGCAATATCTGTCTTGCCTCAGCAAGGGGAACACTGACTATTCTGTATCAACTCTCTGAACTGAAAGGAAAAACAAGCAGCATTTCAGCCCAAACGGATCAAACACAGGTGTAGCCGAACAACTGTACTCTACTATTGATCACTATTCCCCAGAATCACTGCCTCAAAACACTGAATCGGATATCCACAGATATAACTGATTCTCACAAATACTGACACTGGTGCCCTCAGGCCTGATACTCAAACTTGCAGACTGATGTGCGCGTTCCCTGTAGAGATACACTCCAAAAGCACATAGCAAGTAAAAGAGAGCCAAAACACCCCTATGTTGGGGTACGGTTTCCCTGTCCTATTTTTGTCAGGAGCTAGGGTTTTACTACGCACGCAGCGGTTTCAAACAACCTATACTCGGGTAAGCAACCTATCCTAGTTTGTAATGGTCACTATGGATTCCGAATATGCACTAGGCCGATTGGTCGAAAAGGGTGCCCCGGTGAAAACTGGGGTTTGTGTTCCCATACTGGCAGAGCCCGCAACTGGTCAGCCTTATGCATGCTTTGCGAAGCGAGCCTCTGGCAAACCGCTCAGGAATAGCAGATGGCCAACACGGTGTCCTAGGCGCACCAATGCACATGCAATGCAAAGAGACACATAAGCGAAATCAAAACAGGATATCATGAGTTCGAGTCAACCTCTCTAACTCCCCAGCAGAGTCGCCAGAAACTGTAGACGTCCCCGAACGCCCCGGGAGGATGAATCCCGTTCTGTTCATTTGGGGCTCACTACAGTTCAGGACTCAAATGTCATGGTTCTTAATCTGAACCAAAGAGTCCAAATCCGGCAAATCGTTTTGAGAAAAATAGATTTTTTTTGAAAAAAGTACCAAACATGGACTGCTTTGCCAGATACAGAGTCGCCACCTAAATATTTTTTATGGGGGAATTTAGGAAACCCTGACTTGGTGCCAAAGGCCACGTGTCCGTCATCACCAAAGTTGTCTCGGCTCGGGAACTTGGGTACAATTGGGAAAGGTCAGCTATGAGCACCCCCTCTCGCCCGATCCGAAGATCGGCCTCTACTAACCATGATATCTCCTTTTGAAAACGTTCTGTGTTCTTATTCCAGTTAATTAGCTAGAATTACTATGTGATGCGCACAACACAAAAGTATAGACTAGATTGCCTAATTTAGAATGAAGCATTGCATATCCGTTTGTTTGGAAAATGCTTTGGAATTTGCTACTCGCAAGTAGGCTAAAATATGGATTTCAATGAGTTGTTCCAACTCAAACAATCCAACCTTCACCCACAGGCATTCAGGCAGTTTATATCACGTAAGCATCTAGCCACATGGTAAGCATGCTGTCATGTTAACATTCACACTCATGCGAGATGCTAAAGCATAAAATACTTACAGTGTATTCCGCGCCAAAACAAGAACATGTTAGCAATCATGCATGATCCAAGTCCATGTTTAAATGCCTAATGCAATGCATACAGAATGTCACTAGAATAGGCTCGGCTAATCTAAGGATGACATGCGAAATGCGCAGATAGCATGTATTCAAGTTAGATTTGAAATATTATGCATTTAGCATGATGCGCCGAGCCCGATGCATGCAATACTCATGAATGATGCATGCATGCATAGCATAAGGATGCTAATTTAAATATGACCTAATACTAACCACCAAAGCAGGTAAGTGAAAGGGAGAAAGAAGTGGGGGTTGGAAGACATGCACACACACACCCACACTTATTACAAATTTGCCCCCGCTCGGAGAGACCGAAAGAATAATACAATTTAATTAACCTACAAGCTAATTAATTATTACAGACCACCTAATTAATTGACAAATCAATTGAATATAATTAAGCAGTAAACAGCAGCCTCGGGAAGAGGGTCCAATGCATGCGCGCTTGTTCCGCTCGGAAGTCACTGTCATGTACAAGATGCCTCTGCTTTGGCTGTTATCCTCCTTTGAAGACTGCACAAGCCCCAGGGTTGCTTCTCTGAGTGTTGTAGAACACCATCGGCTGAAGGGATTGGTCACCGGCCACAAAATACTCCATCGGCCAACAATGGATGGCCAGTCGGCACTGAAGATGGCCGGCTGGCCAAATCTCCCTGCAGAAACTGATTTGACAGCAACAGATGACAATACTTGGCATGGCAATGCATTTCAAGCAATGTATGCACCAACCACACTCCTTATCATATTTATGACTCAAAGGAGGATGGGTCTCGATTCTCGGGCCACCAATCGCGCATTTCCATGCTTGATGGTCCAAAGAATCAAGTATGCATTTTTCAATTTCAAATAAAATGCAAACCAAATAAACACACCAAGGGGCCTTCAACCTCTATCATGACTTGATCAAGAGGTGAAAGATGCATGCAATGATATGGAACCTAGGCATGAGACTAAGTATGCAACATGGACAATGCAAAGAAGCATACAAGGCATACAATAAGCATGCAAGTTAAGTGAGCATACAAGGTACAATGCCAACACACAAATATGCAAAACATATGGCATGTTAAGCAACCAAAACAAGGAGGAGAATGCATGCCAAATGCAACACCATTTCAACATGCAACAACATGTCATAAGCTAAGCATGCAACAACATGCCAAGGGGTGGACTTAAACTAAATTAGGCAGCCCTCAAACAAGCCTAAAACAGTGGCCAAATGTCAAGGAAATGAAGGCCAATGTGCACACAAACATGCATGCAAATGGGCCAACACTTAAGCATAAAACAAGCAACTTTTAAGCACACTTAAAAGAGACTAAACTTGGACAATTAGCATGCATAGAAAGCTCTGAAAATCATGTTAAAGATGATGCCAAATCAAGCAAACAAGACAAGCATAGCATGCAGTTAGGGTCCAAGATTCAAGGCAAGCTAAGGAGGCTTAAACCAAGGCCAAGTCAACCAAACATCACAAGGCTGAGGGGACTTAAAACAAGTCCAATGCAGACCTAAACAAGGCTAAGGGTGCACCTAGATGGTATCTAAGTGGCTTAAACATGTAAGCATACAAAGGAGCACATCCATGGAGCATAAGGCAACAACCTTTTAACACATTGAAGGAGCATCAAATGCAAGCATATGGGCATGTTATAAGGACTGAAATAACATGGTAAGTGGTTCCAAACCACTGAAACAGTGCAAGTGATGCATGTTAAAGGTCTATACATTTAAGGCTTACAAGCCAAAATGCAAAGGGGCTATGCAATGCATGCCATGGTCGACCAAAACAACCAAGGGCAGACCTTAAGCATGGAAAGACAAGTACAAAAGCTTCACAAAGCTAGGCCTAAAACATACTTGAACAAGCGTCGAAGCCTAGATACATGTTAAGGCTAAATGATGGCATTACAAGACATGTATGCAAGGCATGCAAGGCATGCAAGGTGTGTCCAAACCAACTCAACACAATGCTATTTCATGGCAAAATAAGCATAAATATCAGTCAAGGCATGGTCAACACACACTTAAACTAGATGCTCCCTCAAGAGGCAAAAATAGCCCTTTTCAAGGACAACAAGGAGAGGAGGTGGCCCTCTCCTTCTTGGGACCTCAAGGCACCATCCTCACCTCTGAAATCCCTCAAGATTTCAGTAGTGAGGAGGCTCAAACACAATGGTCCCGGAGCTCAACCAAAAATGGCACAAAATGGAGCCTAACAAGGCTTAAGAGGGGTCAAACAACCCCAAAGCTTAAAACAACCTTAACCAACTATTTAGAGCACTAAAAAACAGAACTTTTCTATGTTATACACAAGCTCAAAAATAGTTGTAAGGTAGGCAAAAATACAATACAAAAATGGGATAAAAATGGACAAAAGTCTTACCCTTGTAGACCCTCTTCAAGAATGGAAGACCAGCTGCTGGCTCAAACCAGCTCCAAAACTTCAAAAACAACCCTCAAGGGCCTCAGCTCCAAGAAAAGGTGGGATGGTGGGTGTTTGTGTACAAAACTAAGGCAAAACACTCACTAAACACAAGAGAGATATAGAGATGGAGGATATATAAGCCCTAACCCTAAAACTCAAAACCCTCTGAAAATGCTGTCCAACTTGTCCAACCCTAAACAAGAGAGAAGAGGCTCCCTCTTATAGACAATTTAGTCTTGGAAAGCTTCGAAAGGAAGCTAACAAGAGGGAAATCCCTCCATACACGTGTATGGAGGGGGTGAAAGTGCATGCCAGCTGCATGAAAATATCTGCAAAAGTAGATGCACATTAGTCGGCCGGCCAAACATGTAATTGACCAAAAAAATATAGCCGACCGGCCATTTATAGTGCCGGCCGGCCAAACATTTGGCCGGTGTCAACAAAACACAGCTGGTGGCCTCAAGCCATGGCCGGTGGAGTGTGGGGATGGCCCACAAGCCATTCCCTGCCCCTCCAAGGCAAAGCACAAGTGTTTGGTGCAAAACCAGACACGAAACAGTCGAGTCGAGAGATCCTGAGGCAAGGCGCGTAGCCGAGACCTCCGGGAACTCAAGACGAACACAAACATGGATGATCACCGAGTGTTCAAGCGGTGACGTCCAAGTCTTGAGGACGGTCAAAAATGGGGTGTCTACACCTGACCGAGATGTTTGTGGCCAAGTTTGTTACGAACAAGTCGCAGCCATTGAAGGAAGACTCCCTACTGGCTTTGAAAATTAGCGATGGGGAAGGCCTCAGGGCTTATGCTAAGAGATACTATGAGGTGTACAACAAAATTCTGGCTTGTAACCAGGAGTTAGCGGTCATGTCTTTCAAGAACGGTCTAGATAATAAATGCTCGCTTCAAAAATCACTTGCAAAACCTTACTGAAGAGCATGGAGGAGCTCATGGCGTAGATTAAGAAGTATGCCAGAGCAGAGGAAGACACACAAGGAGCGAGGACACCAAAACAAGAAAGCAGAAACAGCTCACTGAAGCAAGGCCGAGAGAAAACTGGTGTTGACAAGAAGGAAATAGGAGCAAGTGCTATGCAGGCAGTTAGCACGGTATTCAAGATCCCGATCTATAAAGCCTTGGAGAGGATCAAGAACCAGCCGTACTATAGAGTGCCGGAGAAGATCCCTGGCAAGTTCATGGACAGGAGCACTGGAAACCATTGTGCCTACCATAACGAGAATGGACACCTGACTCAGGGATACCGGGCTCTGAAGTCACACTTGGAGGATCTAGTCAGACAGGTTCACTTGAAAGACGCAATGGATGAGGCGAAGACAAGGGAAGAGCATGCGAGGCTGCCTCAAGCACCAGCAACACCACCTCCACCACCACCAACACTACAGCAGACAGAGGAACCTCGGGTAATCAATGTGATTCACTCGAAGGTCAATCAGAATAAAGTTTGAAGGCCGACCCAAAGAGTAAGGCATATCCAACATGTATATCAGGTCCAGCAAAAGAAACCCAGAACAAATACATATCAGGGACCGGTGATTTCTTTCACTGAAGCCGACTTGGATATGGTGCAGCATCCATACAATGATACCCTATTGGTAACTCTGAAGATTGGAGATTGCCAGGTAAGACGCATACTGATTGATCAGGGCAGCTCTTGTGACATTATGTATGTTAGATGTTACAAGGAGCTTGGACTTCACCGGGATGATTTAGAGCAATCTGACAGCCCTATAGTCGGATTCAATGGGACACTGACATGGCCTCTTGGAACCACGAATTTAGAAGTGCATGCAGGAAGTAAGAAGGTAATAACGAAGTTTACTGTGATATATACTCCCTCCCCATACAACATCATTATGGGACGACCTTGGTTGCATGTAATGTAGGTTATTCCCTCCACGCTACACTAACTGTTGCGATTCCCAGCTGATCAAGGGATTGAAGAAGTAAGGGGGGACCAAGTACAGGTGAAAAATAACTCCATGGTGGCAATGAAGTACACCTTTAATGTAAGGGGAGCAGAGAGTGCAGAGATTGAAAGCAAAGACCACAAGGTCTTGGATGATGTCGACAAACAACCAGCCGAGAAGAGTGAAGAACTACTGAAAAAGGTTCTGGTACAGAAAGGAGATGATGACTGATTCTTCCTTCTCAGCTCTGGCTTAGCCAAGGAAGAAAAAAGAGAACTAGAGGCTTTCTTGAGAGAGAACATAGAGGTGTTTGCCTGGACACCTTATGAGATGCCAGGGATTAGCCCCAAGGTCACCTGTCACAAACTTAAGGTGGACAGGTCGGCAAAGCCAGTCATCCAGAGAGCAAAAAAGCCTGACATTGATACTTGTTTGGGCAGTTGAGGAAGAAGTAGACAAGTTACTAGAGGCACATGCCATCAAAGAAGTGAATTTTCCCACCTGGTTGTCTAATACAGTGGTAGTGAAAAAGAAGAATAGGAAATGGAGGGTCTGCATGGACTTTACAAGCTTGAACAAGGCTTGCTGCAAGGACAATTTCCCACTGCCCAATATTGATCAATTGGTAGATGCCACATCAGGGCATGAGAGGATGAGTTTTCTAGACGCATACAGAGGTTATCACTAGATACAAATGTATGCCCCAGATCAAGAGAAGACGAAATTCATCACCACTAAAAGACTCTAGTGCCATAAAGTAATGCCTTTTGGGTTGAAGAATGTAGGAGTAACTTACCAAAGACTGGTCACCAAGATGTTCAAATCTGATTGGGAAGACAATGGAGGTCCAATTAGACGATATAGTAGTTAAAAGCAAGGAACCTGGGAACCATCTGGCTGACCTGAAGGCGGTCTTTGACATTCTGAGATCATATTGGCTTTGACTCAATGCCTCAAAGTGTTCATTTGGAGTTGGATCCAGTAAGTTCATGGGATACTTGGTGTCACGACACAAACCCGCCCTATGGGTTTAGTATCGTAACCGGCCAGTAATCTTAAGATTACCCAAGGCCTCTGAACAAGTAAACAGAATAGAGGGGCTAGCGGAAGTAAATATATACATATAATATCCATAGAGCAGTGTAAACATACATAGGACATAAAATTTAAAACTTAATTTCATATTAATGTCACCGTATATATACATAGACAACGAAAGACATGCTCAAACTTAACCAAAAATAAAAAATAAAAACGCAAAAGACCATTAACATGGTTTACAAAAACTTGACCACTTCTCAAAAGGAACCTGCTCGGGAGGCATAGTGGCTGGCAAATAGACAGAACTCTAGGCAATCAACTTTGAGCATAGTCACACGCCTGGTCACCTACAAACATAAATAGTACAGTGATCTGGAGCCCAATGAATAATGACAGAGCAAAGGGTTTTAATGAATGATGCCAATAACAAATTCAGAAATTAGAGTTCATATCAGAAACAAATTCATAGTCATATTCAGAATTCACAGTTAATCATACGTGGTACATCCATTAGCACTAACATAAACAGTTGACCCACAAAGAGACGGCTATGAAGGCGTACAGTTGACTCACATGCACGGAGACAGTATAGTTGGTTCATAAGACATGCAGTTGGCCCATAAATAGGACATATATAGAAGGATCCGTAACAGTTGGCTCATGAGACATACAGTTGGCCCATAAAATGGGACGTAATAGAACAGATAACAGGTGTCATCTGAAGCTAATGATGCCACGAATACATTTCAGAAACATTAGACAACCATTCATTCATGCAGAAAATAATATTTCAGAAAATAGATCATCTTATATCATTCAGAAAATACTTATAATTGAACATAACTTTACAAAGTTATTACTTACGGTTGGCTCCAATAGCAGACAAACAGAGAAACAGAGTAGATAACTAGATAGCCTATGGCGCGTGACCTACACAAACACAAAACGGATACACATTAAAACACATGCTCAGAATTCATTTAATTCATTTCTTCCTTGTTTGGGTGTATTTCTAATCTTTATCCTCACTACTATATCTTAATTAGGGCTTAAGAACGCCTAAGATACAAAGAGGATGCCAAAATATGTCTTAGAACATTTAGTCAAATTTTCAAAAACAAGGCAGTTCGCTCGAGCTAAGGTTCAGAAATAAGGGTGTTCGCTCGAGTGCAACTTTAGTCGCTCGAATGATCTGCAAAACTCTGCAAAAGTACTGGTTGCATGATTTTTCTGCTCGACGGTCGCTCGAGTGTAAGACTGAGTAAACAGGGTCTTCGCTCGAGCACAACTTTGGTCGCTTGAGCGGTTTACAAAATTTTGTAAAACTTTCATGAGCATGAATTTTACGCTTGAGCTTAAACTTCTTCGCTCGAGCACAACCTATGTCGCTCGAGCGAAAATGCAGAATTTTGGACTTTCCAGATTGCACTCCCAGCTTCAAAACTCAATCCTAAGGCAACAAAACATTTTCCTTTGGGCCAAAACATAAGAAAACAATTATAAATTCATAAAATTTCATGATTTGAAAGCCATTTCGTAAAATCAAGCCCAAAAGCTTTGCCAATTATACCAAAACCAGACTTGAAACTTTCAAAACAAAACATGCATGTAATAAATTGAATTCAAAGCTTTCAACTCATAATCAAATGAGGTGTTCAGTTCAAAAACATGTTGAATTCCTTGAAGAAAACCAAGATGTGGACATGCATGTGAAAATTCTTTTGAAATCACTTCTAAAACTTCACGATATGTACATGCATGCATGAGGTGATTTCCAATTCTACTCTTTTAGCTTAGTTCTCATGTTTTAACACTTAAATCTCTTGAATTCTCTTTCTTAAGAACTTAAACACAAAGATTAGGAGTCAAATACTCACCTAAGATCTTGAATTATTAATGATTCTAAGTTGCTCTTCCCAAAACTCAAGTCTCTAGCTGGATTCCAAGCCAATTCTCCTCGATCTGCTTCTTCCACAATGTTGAACTCAAGTTCTCTTCTTCTCTCCCTCTTTCCACGTTTTTTTTAGCCTCAAGATTGAAGATGAAGTGTATGTAAAAATGAGTTCTAGAGTGATATTTGCCTTATATAGGCTCATTAGTGGAGTTTAATTAATTCTTGCTTATGCTAATCAAAAATAATTATTTTATTCTAATTATTGGTTTTCGAATCAAATTTCAATTCAACCTACCATAAAATTCTAAAAATGCTAATTGGCATGTATTCTCAGTCAATTTCATATTTTGCGGCCAATAAGGCCTTCAATTCACAAAACAGAATAGAAACACAGACGTATATTTCTACGACAGACAGATACAAACACAAATAACACAATTTACATGCAGTTAACTCAGATTTTTCTCCTAATTACTTATTAGGCATTCTTAATCAAAGGTTAAAGCAAATCATAGGTCGAGGTTGTTACAGTCTTTCCCCTTTAAAGAGTTTGGTCCTTCAAACTCGAATTACCTTCAGTTTGGAAGAATGTCGGATCTAAAGGGAACAAATCAGGGTATCTTTTCATTATATCTTCCTCAGTTTCCCAAATGGAATTTCTTATTTTTCTTAGTCTTTTGATCCTTCAATTGACAATCCGAATCATTCATTCTTCATAAGTAAAATCATCTTTTAGTAGCACATGTGTTGGCTCAATCATGTGTAGAGGATCTCGCAAGTAATCTCGGAGCATTGAAATATGAAAGACATTTTGCATTTGCTTCATGATAGGAGGTAAGGCCACTCGATATGTTACTGAATTGATTTTCTCTAGGATTTCATATGGACCAATGTATCTCAGAGACAACTTGTCTTTAACCCCAAATCGAGTTTGCCCTTTCGTTGAGTTACCTTGACAAATACGTGATCACCGACTTCATATTCTCTGTCTCTTCTTTGGACATCCACATAACTCCTTTGGCAACTTTGTGCAGTTTTCAATCTTTGTTGAATCAATTTCACGTTTTTGGTCATTTCTTGTACAAGTTCCGGTCCCATCAAAGGTCTATTGCCTATCTTAGCCAAATAGATCGGAGAGCAACATTTTCTACCATACAAAGCTTCATAAGGAGCCATACTGATACTCGAATGGTAGCTGTTGTTGTACACAAACTCGGTCAATGGTAAGTAGGTCTCCCAATTACCTTGCAAATCTAGGGCACACATTCTGAGCATATCCTCCAAAGTCTGTATCGTTCTTTTTGATTGGTTGTTTTGTTTGTGGGTGATAAGCACTACTCAATCTCAATTCAGTCCCCAAAGCTTGTTGCAAACTCTGCCAAAATCTTGAGGTAAACTTGGAGTCTCTAATGGATATAATAGATATTGGTACATCGTACAATCTCACAATCTCATTTGCATAAATGTTAGCCAATTTATCCGCATTATAAAAAGTTTTGACATGTAAGAAGTGTGCAGATTTAGTCAAATGATCAATTATGACCCAAATAGAATCCATAACTTGGGAGGAGCGAGGCGGTCCAACAATAAAGTCCATGGTGATGTACTCTTATTTTCATTCCAGTATTGGAAGCGGTTAAAGTAGTCCAGCTGGTCGTTGATGTTCCACTTGTACCTGTTGGCAATCCAAACACCTAGTCACAAAATCAGTAATACTTTTCTTTATTCCAGGCGACCATAAGTTCTATTTCAAGGCATGGTACACCTTTGTATTCCCCGGATGCATAGCAAATTTGGAGTTGTGAGCTTTAGTCATAACATGTTTCCTCAAGTCAGAACAATCCAGTACACAAAGTCTATTCTGAAATTTCATCAAATCATTTTCAATCATAAATCCTAGCCTTGGTTCTAAGTCAACTTCATCCACAATATTTTTCAAAAATTCATCTTGCAATTGCTTCTCTCTAATTTATTCAATGATTGCAGGTTGGGCAAAAATAGCGGCTAGGAGTCCACTCTGTTCACGTAACACAATTTTAATCTCATTTCTCTCCAAATCAGATAACAATTCCTTCTGATCAGTAAGCAAACATGACAAATTCCTAATAGATTTTCGGCTCAAAGCATCTACCACTATATTTGCTTTCCCCAAATGGTACAAAATTTGCAAGTCATAATCTTTGATCAACTTGAGTCATCGTCTCTGTCTCATATTCAATTCCTTATGAGTAAAAAAAATAGTTCAAACTTTATAGTCAGTATATACTTCACAAGTTACTCCATATAGATAATGGTGCCAAATTTTCAATGCAAAAACCACAGCTGCCAATTCAAGGTCATGGGTCGGATAATTCTTTTCATGTGATTGGTGTCACACCCTACTTTTTATTACTCAGATTCTAATACTAAACCATTATTATAGATTCAATTTCAAAGATAACATGCGGAAACTTTTTACATAAACTAGAACACGTGAATAAAGATTCTCTCATCTGAATACAATATGAATGCAACAGGAGTTATAAGTAAAATAGATTGCCCGTAAGCTTATATCTTTTATATTAAAAGAAAGGGTTCAACTCTTTTACATCAATGGCATTCCATCCACAAATAAAAGGCCACGTGGCCAACAACTAAGGATGATATTTGATCATGAACACTTCTTAGCATCACCTAAAAAGAATTAGCAGCGTGGGATGAACATAAAGTCCAGTAGGGATCTGAATATGATCCTAAACAATAACAACATACATCTAGCTATGATCATAAATGCTTTATATCATATCATATACATAATGTGAAGGTTTATACTGAAAATATACTTATACAGTAACTTTTCTCAAAATCATTCAATTTACCCAACAACGCAAGCAATTCATTTGTCTTTCTCATTTCCCATTTATAAATAACACTTCACAACTGGTTGTTTTAAAAACACTTTCACAAACCCGATTACTTCTCATTATTTACATCCAATACAAAACATACGTTCATTTTTGATACGTTCATCACATTCCCTTGGCCCTAAGTCCATGATCAAGAAACACTTTCAACAACTCATCCAAATACGCATGTGAACATACATATATGTCCTTACACGAATACAAAATCAATACATGTACAATGATTACTACACTATAGCATAAAACAACTTGGCCTCAACAAACCATAACCACAAACTACTCATGATATGCAAGGATACACCGAGACCAAAGGAGAAACAAAACAATGCTCTACCTGCCTTAAGCATGGTAAGTCAAGGATACACCTTTCTATAACAAAATGCCAATTTACTAGACACAAGTTAGAAGGTAATGGTACCTCTGCCAATTTACCAGACACCGGCTAGAAGGTAATGGCACCTCTGCTAAGTTCTCCAGGCACTAGCTGGAGGTATTGAAACCTCTCATTCTAAGCGCAGCCAATTCTCCAGGCGCTAGCTGGAAGGTAATGGCACATCTCATTCTCAGCGCATGAACACTTCCTACCATCTTAACATACTAGAATGCATAATAACACAAGTGTACTACAAACACGATATTATTCAACACAACAATGCCATCCTCCATCGATGACCAAGGACAAAACCTCTAAGCATATGTATTAAATACACGTAGGACAACAATCCAATTCTCATGAGACCTTAAGTCCAACAACAATAATAAAATGTAAAGGTTTCAAAATCCGACCTCAAATTTATTATTAATTTTCGAAGGGTTATAATTTCATTTTCTTTCCAAAAATCAATATTTCTTATTTTCCAATCCACAATACAATCATTTTCTAAAAATTCATCGTCTTTATTTTACAATACTAAATCCATTCTCTTTATTATAAATAAATAAAAATAAAAAAAACCATATCCACTCTCTTTATTTTACAAAACGAGATCCATTGATGTCAAAGCCATAACTCAACTCAATTTCTCATGATTACTCTAAAACAATTTCAATACCATGGTTGCTTCTCCCCATTAGATATAAACACAATTATAAAATCAATATTAACAAAATACAAAGATTATTCAACTTCCTCCCTTTTAGATCCATTAAGTCAATAATATTAAATTAGGGCTTTCCTCCCTCTCAATATAAACATGTTAAGCTATTCCCCAAATAACCTAAACAATAACCAACTTAATAACTTCAACAAAAAATATAAAACCCTAAATGACTTTCAACGAAATCCATAATGAATATGGTTTTTATGCAATAAAATCTACCACATGTCTATCCATAGACAAGGTATTGAAAAGGAGCAAAGCAATCCCTACCTCTTGAAGCGAAGAGAAGACAAACACAAAAATCACTGGCAACGAAACCACGAACTACTTGGATCAAAAGAAAGCCCTTGACGAGAACTACAATCTTTCTCAAAGGACCACGGTGAAAAGATAGCTCTAGGTGAGTAGATCTAAAGATCTAAGTGAAAAAGTTGAGTTTAGAGATAGAAGAGAGAAGTCACAGTTTGAGAGGAAAAGAGAAGGAAAAATAATGAGAGGAAAGTGTTTTAGAACCTATTTATAGTGGTTAGGCACTAATAGAACAATAGCCCCAAAGTCAAATGAAAAGAACAAGTCAAAACCCCCCAAAAAGTAAGGCCTAAACCGATCCAAAAATCTGGAAATTACTCATAGGGGTTGACCCTTAAAACAGTGGTGTCGACCCTCAAGAAGAAAAGCTGAGACAAAAATAGTTTTCAGCAGGCAAGGGTCAACCCTTGGAGGCCCTGGTGTCAACCCTAAATTTCAGCAGGCAATTCTAGATTCAACAATAGACAAGGGTTGACCTTTCCCAGACCGATGTCAACCCTTGAGGCCAACAACAAAAGGCAAGTGTTGATGCCACCAAGACTGGTGTCCATCCCAAAGCAAGATTGCTAAGTTCCCAAACAACTTTTCGATGAAATCAAGTGCGAACGAACAAACTTAACAAATCTAAATCGAATTTAAGTCCTCCAAAACCAAGATACAATAACTCCAAAGATTCCCAAAATAAAATAAAGGATTCGAATACACTTTCCAAAAGTTTGAAAGGATACAAGCACTACAACCTGCCCACCTTAGGAAATTTTGTCCTCAAAATTAAGAGCACATCACAACACAAGGCAAACCACCCACAAAAAGGTGACATTATTTACAACACGACCATGTAAAAGAAAGTTCACAGCTTCTCCTTTTCTTTGAAGGTTTCCACAACCAAAATACGTGCTCGATTTCCAAGTAAACTCTTAAGATTTTTGCAACCATCTTCCAACAATAAAATAAAGTGTTACTTAGAACACTGAATCATTCAAATTATCATACTTTGTTAAATTCAGCGTCTATCAAATCAAATAAACTACGCATCGAAATCCTTTATTAGCACTTAGATTAAATCCACAACATTACAGTTCAACGTTGCCATCCAAGGCTACAACACAAGGAAAAATTCATTTTCCGAGTTCATTTCTCAACATAAACAATTGGTGAACCTCCACCGTCACCCAACAACACCCATCACCCTTATAGTGATGCCATAACCAACATAAACGTAACATTTCTATAATAACAATTAATAGAATTCATAACTGTGCTATAAACACAATAAGGCACAAACACAAAATAAAAGAATCCACAATCTTGCAATTCCATTCCGTCATACCATCATCATAAATTATCAGCTACAAGAGGCATAATGTACACATCAAATGAAGAGTTCACAACATGTTACCCCAACTGGAGGATTTTCCACAAATCCAAAACAATTCCACACAAGCTTCATAACCACTTACACGAGACTTAATGCTTGCCAAACCACTCTAATGCACCCACAACCTTACAACCTCGTACACAAGCACAAGCCATTCCCAAGGTGACTACGTGTCAACCTAACCCCAATATCAACCAACTGAATAACCAATTCGATAAAACTTTACACTCGGTACCAAACACTGACGTGCTACCCAACACCACTTACTCCAAGATGGAGTTTCACACACAAGTCCTTATATTCCTTGAATCTCACCGGATTCCTCAAAATTTGGCCATACCAGTATTATTTCCAAGGAAACCACCACTCATATGCCTTTATGGAAAATACTCCCTTACCTCTCAAACACGAGACCGATATGGTCAACGACAATAACTCACTTCTAGACATAATAGAATTTTCACCTATGTCATTACCTGATAACACAACCTTACTTCCTTCCAAGGAATACCTCTAGCATCTAATCACTAAATTCTCCTCATATTCCTAAACTCCATCCAATATCTAATAATACCACAAATCTATACCGACTCATAACCATTACAACACAAACACCACTCATAACACACTCGATAGGATGATAACAAACTCATTGACCAACAAAA